>PVLA01002229.1:0-283593 GCA_004027455.1 Hydrochoerus hydrochaeris | reverse complement strand
AAGTGAGGTAAAAGAATAATGATACAGGTAGAGATAAATTCATTAAAAATTGAATATTATAACTAAAAATAAATGCAATCTCTGCTTCTTTGTAGAAAAGTAAATAAATAAATAAAGTACTTTAAGTACTACCTTAGTCACATAAAGCTGTATTACGTCAAAAATTGTGACTCTGAACAAAGAAGCGGAACCAATTCATACATAGATACTAAATATGTTGATCAGTTTTCTTGTACTATATTTGAAATGCTGGGTGAAGTGGAACACTTTCTAAAAAATAATAGCCCAGCGAAATGACTGCCTATCGAGTGGGAAATCTAAAGTGATCAGTTACTATGTGAGAAATTTAGAAGATGTCAAGGAACAACCAGTTCTACTCAGTTTTATGAGTGAATTCTACCAAAACTTCAAGGAACATTTAACCACTAAGTTCCTTTTATGTAGCAAATATAACACTCACATAAAATCCTGGAAAAGATAAGAGAAAGGGAAGCTGCAGACCATTAAAGGCATAAATCACTAAGACTGAGTTTCCCCCGGAGTTCAAGGATGATTCAGTCTGTTTGAAAATCTAGTAAAAACTGGACTCTTTTAATAGGTAGAATGATGGAGAAATCTTGTTATTTCTGCACCATATTTTTAAAAACTTCATAAAAATCACTTTCTTAGTATACTTTTCAAAACAAAACTCAGCTTCAAACTGCATGGGGAAATATTTATGAATCATTACAGTAAATCACCGCATTGAAGTAGGAAACAATTCCAAGACACTTAGAAATACTGATTTGATTTATTACAGTTCTAGAAGATATAATCAGAGAGATTATACAAGCCAAAGGAATGAAATGAAAAGTAAGAGAAAAATCCAAAATTATTGTTTGCAAGTGATAACAAACCTGGACAATAAAAGCTGAAATACTCTACCATTAATGTATGATAGACTAAAGAAAAATAAATGTATATTTCAGTATGTGGTAGTGCACCCCAGAGATCCCCACACTCTAGCAGTTTGAAGCAAGAATGTCACAAATTTGAGCCTAAGCAATTTAGCAATTCAAGGAGACTCTGTCTCTCTATAAAATAAAATAAATAAAATAAGACAATAAGATTAGATAAAATAAGACAAAATTCTGGAAATATAGCTCCATAGCCCTAAGTTCAAAATCCTGATACTTCAAAACACAAAAACATGAAATTTCATGACATATAAAAATTGAAATATATTTAAGGAAAATCTTAATTGCAATACAAACAAAAACAAGATACTCAGACACAAAAATACATTCTGTGGTACAGAATGTAAAATCTGAGTAAATGTAAATGTATATTTGTGGTAGAATATGAAGGGAATATACTGTAAATTGATAAAAATCCATCTTAAATTTCCTTCAGATTCACCACTCTTCTTCTTTTTGTACTGGGAATCAAACTCAAGACTTTGTGCTTGTCAAGAAGACATTCATGCTGCTGAGCTATATCCCCTGCTCATCTTCTAATTGGCAAAATTTCCTAGAATTTGACAGCCTGATTGTAAAGTACTGTGACATTAGTACAGTGTTATTATTTTAATAAGCACTAAATAATTGCCAAGAAACTTCTGGAACATGATGGTAGCAAACAAGAACATATTTACAGGTTTAGATATGTGGGTTTGACATACAGTATTTCCACACACTAGCATTAGTTTGTGGCTATGCAGATAGATTAATGTAAGATACTAGATATTTCATTAATAAAGCTATGTACATATAAGAATTTTAGTGTATGGTGAAGAAGTCAGCATTTCAAAGCAATGGGACAAGATGGAATACTAAAAGGTAGTAAAATAAACTAATATAACTACACATTTGCAGAGCCTCATGTAAAATTAAAGTGGAGCCTCAATATTAGGACACTAATAATAGTTTCAAGAAGGGAACAGCAGAGTGTTGAAACAAGCATGAGCCTCTCTAAGCATGGAGCTCAGTACTTACTGATGGTGCGTTTCCTGATGGTGAGTCAGATCTGATAACTCCAAGCCATGTCAGGGAAATCAATATTCTAGGAACTAAAAATCAAACTGCATAAATTCTGGAAGTTGAACATGCATATGCTACACATGTAATTTTTTAAAATAAATTAAACAATAACAAATCAAAGAAATCTGAAATGGATTCTGTATATGAAAAGTATGCAATTTTTAAAATATGAACTGGGAGAAAAGCTTAAAACTTTTAATGTAGACCAGATTTAATAAGTTCATCATAAAAAAAGATTGCCACTCAACATAAGAAAACATATCCAAGCAAAATAGTCTAAAGGTATGAACGAATTGTGTCTTAATAAAGAAAACCACCCAATCAGTTTATAGTCATTTGAAATATCATTCATAATTAGTTAAGTGTAACTTAAACCAACATGTGAGAGGTTTCAAAACCAAGAAGTTGCTTGAGATCAAGCTGTTAATCATTGCTCATTTCTGTCTTGATTAGGTGTAAAGAAAGTCTCAATAGTCTAGAAAGAAATACTAACTGAAGAAACTCCTGAAAAGCCTTTGACAAGTTACCAAAATCTAAAATAAACATACTGCTTGACTCTGCATTCCCACACCTGAATGATTAACCAAATTACATGTATGCTTCCGTAGCAAAAGATGCACCAGCTGGTGCCTGCTATCACAAAATATAATGCTGGAAACCACTTACAAAGCTATCAGTGATGCATACCTCAAATGCACTCAGGTTTATTTCCAAGGTAATCCTGCAAAAATGTTAGAGAGAATGAAATAAACATATACAATAGGTTCCCTTAATTATAAAGGATACTTTCCAAGTTCAGTGGTTAGCTCAAATCACAGGCAATACCACACAATGCATATACATTTTCCCCACACATACATAGCAGTGAAAAATTTAATTTGTAAGTGAGCAAGCTTAAAAGGTTACCAATAATTAATAATACAAGAGAAAGTTTTATAGTTTTAACAGTATACTAGGGCTTGAGGATTTAGCTCAGTGGCATAAGCACCTGCCTGGCCAGCACAAGGTTGTGAGTTCAATCCCTGGTACCAAAAATACAAACAAACAAACAACAACAAAGAAAACACCCCAGTATACTAGTATAAAAATTATGTGTATATGGTTGTTACTTCCCTCTTTCACTCCTCCCAGAATGTCTTCTTGTATTTTACTCTAGTATTATACAATTGTTGAGACTGAAAAGATGAGAATAGAAACTTTAAGTAAAGGAGAGCTCTTCGATATATCTGGAGTAGAAAAACTTGCTAACAAAGGTGTATATAGCATAAGTGATTGCAAAAATATAAACTATAAATGAGACTATGAGTATACAGTATGAGAATTTATATTTATATTTTCTGAATGAATACAAGAATTTTAAAATAGGTTGCCTATCATTATAGAATAATACTTTTTAATGTATGAACCAAACAAATTTCTGTCATGTATATGTATTGCTCTTTGAAAAACTGTACAAATATATGGTCATCTATTAATGCTAAAATTCATCAGAGTATCTATGAAAAATATGTGCTACCCATAGTATTTGGGAAATGACCCAAAATGATTCAGTGATGTTAAAGTCACCAAGCACACCCCAGACTGAGGGATTGTAAAAAGAATCTTATACCCATTTTTCACTGGAGTTCAGTCATTTCAAATGTCTGCCTATGGCCAGGGATGTAGCTCAGTGGCTTAAGCAGCTGCCTGGCACTGGTACCAAAAAAACAAAACAAAACAAAACAAAACAAAACAAAATTGTCAATTGTCTGACCATAGAGAAAGCTAACTAAATAAGCTCAGATGTTTCTGGCAGTATATATATGAACAACAACAGGTATCATGAAATCTAGAGCCATAGGTGAGAAACTGGCCACAGTGACGGCTCACCTCTCCCTCCTGCTCATACAGCACCTTGGCATCTTTTAGGACAAACACTTACTATTATCTGATTGGTCAAAAAGAAAATTATAAAATAAGAAGCCAGATTATGTTTGCTTACAGTGTGAAAATATAAGATTCATTCAGTTCAGTCTTGGTTAACTTCACATATAAGAAAAGTAATTTAAATAATGTTAGGAAAAAGTATATGGGTGATTAACTGTGCTACACTGAAAGATCAACTCCACCCATGTTGTAGTATGTGTGCTATTTACAGTACATAACCGTCATTAGGAGACACCGGGAAAAATTTGTCATAAAATGTTAAAAATATTTCACTTCTATGTTGTTAATAAGACACAATTAAAATACAGTGCTGCCAAAATGTTGAATGTTAAAACAAAGATGAGAAAATTTTAGGCTGCAAAAAATAATCAAGTGAAACAAAGCTGATACTTCACTTTAATAGTGGAAAAAAAAGGTATTAGGGAAAAGTACTATCAAATTGTATTATATATTTCAACATGATGGATTTTAATATAGCTAGAAGATGAAATTATAAAATAACTATAATACATGATATAGTTAATACATGATTATAATTATAATGTATATTTGATAACATTCTACAAACATGCAAGACAAATTTGACAGAACTATTAGGAGTAGACACTTGGAGAGTTCATAATTACACTAGGAGAATTTATTCATCTCTTTCAGCCATCAATAGATTGAGGGGATGGAGAACTTAGTTAATGGGTACAGAGATACAGTTGGATAAAAGAAATAACTTTTGATATTCTATCTCATAGTAGGAAACCGTGGTTGACAAAAATTAAACAATATATTTCAAAATAGATAGTAGAGAGGATTATGAATATTCCCAATATAAAGAAATGATAAATGTTTGAGGTGATGGAAATACAAATTACACTCTTCTGGTCACTACAAATTGTATACAGCTATTGAAATGTCCCATTGTATCCCATAAACATGTACAATTATGTGTAAATTAAATATACTTAAAAACAGTAATTGTATGAAACATTTATATATTGCTACAATAGACATACACATTTACAATTGAAGCCCAAACTGCTTAATAAAAATTATCATCAGTTGTAACTAGTACATTTATCTAAAGTTATTCATGTTTTAAATTATTGTCTCAAGTAATTTCAAAAGGTAAATCCTATGTAGATCACATCTTTCCTTTATATATCTAGAAAATTAATGTCTTGAATAAAAAAACACTTTTAAATAATTCATGAACTAAAGTAGAAGCATAAAGCAAATTAGAAATAGTAAGAACTGCATATTTGTGGAAATAGGGATTGTAATTAAAATACTAGCAGAATCATATCTTTGAGTGCTTAAATAATATCTTTGAGTGTTTAATAAAATATGATAAAATGTACAAAGCTAAGCCTCAAACTTAGAGCTAGCAGAAAAACAAATGTCAATTCAAACACTGAATGAAAGAAATAATAAAGATAAGAGCAAATGAAAACAAAATAATCAACACAAAAAGGAAGCACAAATACCAATGTTCTCTTTCATCAAGTAAAAGAGACAAACTCCTATAAAAATAGTCCAAACATAAAGAAAAAAACTTATGAATAAATAAAATTAAGAACCAAACGACTATAAATACAAAAATAGAATAAAAAGGAAAACACTAATTTAACAAAAGATTATGTATTATATAATAAAAGAAATACATAAGCATGTATAACCATACATAGCATTAAGATGTTATGCAGCTAACCTACATTATTATAAAATTTGAAAGATATTTTCCTTCAATCTGAAACTATTAACAATGATAAAATGACTCTGATTTTCTTTTATTGTTATTTACTAGAATGTAATTTATCTGCGTGGGAAATGTATATGAAATGAAAAGTAAGCAAAGATTGTTTTTTTAAAAGAAAAATATGGTTCTTTAAAGAAAAATGTGGGTTTTGTATTGATAATGCTTAGTGAGGTAATAATAGAATGAATAAGGGAATTTAGCAAAATGTCTGGATATAAGATCAATATTCAAGGGAATGTACTTCTGTATATTAACAAAAAATAAAATATTTAAGGAAAATATTTTAATAGCGTTTTTAAAATTTGTAATCAGAAACTTCATATTAACTGACAAATTGTGAAAACATCATAGTGGATACCTCAGTTCATCCTTCTAATAAGTTTGTTGATCTGGTCTTCCCTAGTGTAATTACTCTACCTTTCACAAAATGGGTGGTCTTTTTCTTCATCTCACCTCGTGGAGATGATACTTTGAAGGGCTACAGAAAGTTACTGTTTCTTTGAAGCATTTTCCAACTATATAGCTCTTATGAATCGGATCCTCCACTCAGATGATGCCATATTTATCAAGAAATAGAGTAATCAATGAGTTATCTGTTAGGGCAATTTAATTTTGCTGTAGCCACGTTTGTGCATTGGTTCACTTACTGAGTTTAGGTTTGGGTACTCCCATGCAATATATGGTTCCACAATTCTCAACATGTTAGTTAGAGTCTTGTTGAGCTTACCAAAGGTACCATGGACGATTTGGTGAAGGAGAAGTTTCAATGCCTTGCAGACCTTTGGGCTCACACCATTAATACCTCTGATCTGGATGACAAAGTTTAGTTTGGGTTCTGCAAGTGCATAGAAGTTGCCAGCTTAAGCTTGCTGTCCTACTCATTTGAAACTCAGTTCTGTGCATCTGTCTGTAGAGTATAATGTTTATGATAGTGACTGGTATTTTCATAGATGACCTTCCTCCTTCCCTTTCAAAGTATCTTTTGGGCAAATTTATTTCTTAGGCACTTTACTTTCAACTCTGTGAAATGTTTTCTCTTTTTCTTAAGGGTTTCTGGCACAGCAAGAACTTTCTTTTCCTTCTTTTGACACCCTCTATGGTTCCAGATAGAAAAGAGCTAATAACCTTTTTACCGATAATATGGATTGCCTGAAAATAAATCTACATAGATGAGAATACTCAATAGTTAAATCAGTTTTGAGAAATGAGTACTAATTCATAAGTGACAAAAAAAGTAAATCAACAACAGTGTTATGGTTTTTGTTCGGATGCCCGCTCAAGCCTCATGCAATCACGGATGTGGCTGAATCCAGTGTTCATGATTAGTTCATTGTCTAGCACTGGGGTTGATGGTGAGAGTGCTGCATTCACCCAGGGGTAAAGCCAGCATACAGTATTAGGTCAGAAAGGAGGTGTGCTTTGCCTTATTTTGCTCTGTTTGCTCTATTTATGGTGGCCATGAATGGCTGCCCTGCCATGTCATCCTGTCTTGGAGCCAGCTGAGTATGGACTGAAATGCCCAAAACTGTAAAAAATAAATCTTCCCTTGCTTCACTTTGGGCCTCAGGTATTTTGTCTCAACAATGAGAGAAAAGAAACTAAGACAAACAGGATAATGAATCTCAATTTCATATCCTCAGATTAGCAAAATATAGCATAAATCAACCAACATTGCAAAAATATATGAAGGAAAACAACATGTGCAATGTGTTACAATGAGGAGACATAAAATCTCCCATACATTGTTAATATGCATGTCAATGGTAAAAAGTAGAAGGTAACTACCTAACAGTTTATTATACAGAGGAAATTGCTATTTTGATTTCATGTTAATTGTCCATTTTCCTTTATTAATAAGTTTGTATGCACATGTGTGTATTCGAAATTAAATGACAAATTATTTAGCTGTAACACTGACTACACAAGATGAAATCATATGAATTTTTATGACTTTGTAGCTCAACACCAAATATTTGAAATTAGTACTTGTTGACATATAGCAATCTACTGTTAATTTCATTGAGGATAGAATTTAACTGAAAGAAAACTTCATAGGCTTTTATGTTCAACATTGGTGTTGTGAACATTATTATTCCTCTTCTCTGAACCTATGTGAAAATCTGTCTCTGTTTTACTGCTGAGTGAAATGTCCATTCAAGTCTTTTCCTCCTTTTAATTGCATTATAATATATTTTACTTATTATTGAGTAATATTCTTTATATATCTGGGATGCAAGTTACTGATCAGATAAATGATTCGCAAGTATTTTCTTCCTGCCTTTTTATTTTCTCAATATCATCTTTTGAAGTGGAGACCTTTTAAATTTTAATAATACTCCAATTTGTCTTTTCTTGTTTTTTCTTTTATGGACCGTGCTTTTTGGTGTCATATTTAATTTTCAATCAATGCACAATCATGAAAATTTCCTCAGACAAGTACTTTCTCTAGAATTTACTTCTCTATTAATGCTACAAATATCTCCATTGTATAAATCAGGCTTACAAATGTAAATGACTGCCCCCAGTCACATAATGTGTGAGTGATAGTCAAGATATGGATTTTGGCTTTCTGGCACAGCTCCTACACTGTGAAGCAGTGTGCTACACTGTTTTTCTCATATTACATATCTTCTTTGTGTATGCATGTGACATCTATGAAATTTTACACATAAGTGATCATGCAGATGTGCAGGTCTGATACCAAATAGAAAGCCAATACCTCTCCTCTTCACCTATTATCCACAAGCATAGGTTTAAAATTTTGCACTTAATTAATCCTGACATTGCACTGAAGATTTATTATTGCTTTTACAAACTGTCTTTCTCTTCCTATTGTTGGTTTCTGCAGCATCCTCCTTGTGTGGCCACAGATGCCTGCCTCCACTTCTCGTAATCTTTTCCCACCCTGGAGTCATGAACTGCTGCTCGCAACTCCACCGTCCTCTCTCCTTAATATGATCCGATTTTCTTTTCTGCATTATGAAATATGAACTGCAGATTACAAAGGTAGTTGGGAGAACAAGGTTTAAGGGGAGATGAATGTCCTAACATGCTTTGTGGCTTGGTCATCATTTAATTTTGAAAGCTTTCTCAGGTTGAACATTCTATGATTATAGCTGTGACCTATAATAAAGATGCAACATATAGGAAGGAGAAACTTATTTTATGTAGGAAGATCCAGGAACCTTTACACAGGTGATATTTGCTAGGCAACAATATTTGTAGCCCCTGTATTTCTTTCAAGGTCCATTTTCTTCTAAAGCCATTGGGAAATGTTTAAAGTTCATTACTGTGCAGATGATATGAAGCTTCACCCTGGCCTGTCTTCTTGAATTTACTAGTCCATAATGAGATTAATGGCTTGATGGATCACTGTGCTTTGATGATAAATAATAATAAAGTCCAGGGATGTGACAATCCTTATGTTATCCTTGACTCACATAAGCATCTTTATTTTATTCTTCCTTTTCCCTCCCATTCAAGGTAAAGGTCAAATCAGTAAAAGGTCAAGATGACTGCTATGGATTATTATAATATTGTTCTCAACCTATCCAGAGATCAATAGTGAGTGTCATCATCCATTTTCCTTAAGAAGAGAAGCTAACTTAATTATCCTAATACATGAAAGAAAGCAGAATCAGGAGCTATACCAGTTTCATACCTCTTCTCTACTATCATTTGAACTCTGAAAATCTTTATCTTCTACTTTTTTAAAATAAGTTATCAATAGAGTTTCTTGAGGAGATTCTGAGCCAAAACTTCCCTATTCACTTTGGTTAATATGTGAATTTCAAATTTATTTCTTAAAGGCCAAATGATTACCCACTCTTTAAACTTCCAGAGAAGAATAAGTACCCACAACTAATGCTTTTCCTAAGCTTCTTGCTTTTAAATACAGGAACTGATCCCTATGGTCATTGTGAATGAGAAGCAACTAGAAACAGCTGACTCTCTGGCCACTTGTCTTGCAATTCCTCAGATCTTTTGATCATGTAAGCCATTTATAAGCATGAGAATTACAATATTGCTCCAAATGTGTAAAAAATGTAACCCATGGTTGTCCACAGTCCTATCAGAAATTTACTACTTCTATGACAAATTCAATGATTGGACATATTTAAAATTTTATTACTTTCTTTTTTGTGTTGAGCCTAATAATATCTGCTTTTCAGCCTTTCAGAGAACAATAAATACAAATTTCTACATATTTAAGTGCCTGGTTAACACATGAAATCTCCTTAATACCATTTAAAGGGTTTTTTAAAGTATAGATGACAAATTTCAAAGCTTTTAAAGCCAGTCCATATATCAGTATCAATAACATTTCAACTATGGAGTAAGAATATTATACAAATTGTAATAATATATTTCATGTACTAAAATGTTATGCATTTAAGAGACTGTTGAATTAAAATATGGTAAAATACAATATGCTATAACATACTCTAGAAGATTTTCCCTTTTCAAAAAAATTCCTAGTTTTAATAATTTACCATCAAATCAAAGAAAGATTACTCAGTAAACAGAAATATGAAATGATTTAAACATTAAAGTGCATATAAATCTAAACACAAGAAAATACAGTCAATTTCCACTTAAATTAACTTTTACAATATCAAGATATTCAATCTTAAATAATTAATTTTGATGCTATCTTAAAAGGTAATATTTCCATGTTTCTTAGTGAATGTGTTATTTCATTGCTAGGATTGATGACTGATTCTTCTTTCTATGTCTTATAAACCCAGCATATAATCTTGCAGCTTAAATAAATGAATGAATTTAGTCACAAATGAACAAATTTCAAAAGTATTGTAAAAATTATAAGGATTTTATGTGTTATTTATTTTTTTAAAATTTTTTTCTAGAAGGAAATTCATCTTAGGAGATGAACCCCAATCATTACATTATTGAACAGATTGAAGCTGGAATTGGTAAAATGTTTTTAAGAATATGGCATTTCCCAGTGATTGTTATCACAGAATGTACATTAATATAGACATAGAATAACTGAACATATATTAGCTGGGCATGGTGGTTCACACCTGTAATCCCAGCACTCAGGAGGTTGAGGCAGGAAAATTGTTTTGAGTTCCAGACCGGCCTGGGTTACAAAGTGAGCTCAAGGCCAGCCTGAACTGCATAGTGAGACCTTGTCTCAAAAAGACAAAAAAAATTGAACATATTTTAAATGCCAAAAAAAGTATAAGAACCTGTTAGAGACATATAATTTTTTCACTTATAAGAACAATGATTTTGAAAGAACTTAAACTATAAAAAAATGCTATACACAAGATGCCAGCTTTTGCATGGTCCTATCAGGCAGGCTCTTTTACATTTATGGGAGACTTACTGACAGAATTTAAGGACCTTCCTATATACACATATGAATAGTGAAGAAATAGTATTCCTGTTTCTAAAGTAGGCAAAGCCCCGTGAAAGAAAGTATTCAAGTTGCCTTGTCTAGTTTTAGAACTTCTTCCTAAACTGCTAACCTGTGAATCAATGATTACAATGACAGGATTATCTTAGCCTCTAGGATCTAGTACAACTCCATGAAATTGAGTGCTAACATAGCTCATTTATAAAAAGTTAAAAAAAAAAAAAGAAAAAAAAAGTGGATACACGAAAGAAGCAGTAAGACTTCCCCAGGAGTTCAATTCTCTAACTTCTTGAAATGCGTTTCCACCAGTCCCTCACTAGTGGAAGCTTCTCTGGTTTCATTAATATGTGTGCCTGATATTTTCACTCAGTTTTGTTTTTGAAGATAAAGCCATTGTGGGAGAGACTTTTTAAATATTTTTTTGGAAGTGGTAAAAAACTCCAAAGCAGATATGCTCACTTAATTGGCAAAAGAATTGAAGAATTGAGGTAACTTGTGTAATTCAATCTGGTAGCTTTTATGATCCATATTTTTTTAAAGTGCTGAGTTTCTAAAATAGTACTCATTAAAAATGTTTCAAAGGCAGTAGTAGTATCTATGTGACACCAGTTCCTGTTAGGCTTTTCTTCAGAGGTCTGGATTCTCAGTACTGACCAACACCATGCTTTACTGATGAGCTCAGCACAGCGTGTGGCTTCCTCCTCAGTAGCAGGAGTTCTGATCTAATTAATCTCAGCTGGCTCAGCACTGGCAGTAGAAGTATATTACAGAACTCTATTGCATTTGTGCATTACAAAGTAATATCATTTCAACATTGTCTGGGCCTTTTAGTGACCATTTAAAATGTAATATTAGGTCAAAATCTCAGATGGACTTTAAAATTTTTTAAGATTGTTAGTGATTCACATGAATAAGACAACTATAAACAAAAACTCACTGAAAATTGTAAGAAAACATTTATTAGGAAGAAAACAATCAATAAACCATTCTTTTCCCATAATAGGTACCACATTTGCTCATCTACTGTTTAATAAGAATTAAGTACAATCCACATTTTCCGCAATAACACAGTTCATGAAATGTCCATTGGGTATTTCAAGATTGGAATCAACTGAGCCTATATGAGCTATAAAGACACAATTTAAGAACAGTAATATTTTCCCACATAACATTGTAAATAAAGAGATTGGTTTCAGTTTTAAAGAAATTACTCAAAAAGCTCTGGTCTGAATGGCAAAATCTGACATAGTCTATTTTGCTAGTAAAGGTTATCATCGCATTGACCCTCATTCCCTTCACAATGGATATGAGATTTTAGTACCCAGCTTCACATGATGCATTGTAGGAAGATTATTTTTTTAAACAGGTGTTGAGGAAATACTAAATAAATTCTGGGACAAAATTTCAGTACAAACAGAAATGACAAAGTCATGTCATTTTAATGCCTAATAACAAAAACCATCCAGACAGGAGGGGATTATTTTGGTAAAAGTTTTGTTGATATGGATTCCTCACTTTTGTCTTTATAATTAATAAAAGAACAGTAAAAGGAGTATTTAAGAACATATCTTTCTCATAAAGTGTTGCAACCTAGAAAATAAAATATTTAGGACATGATGCATTTAAAACTATCCCCATAGGAAGGAAAATCTTTCTAACATTGTGCAAACACTTTCACTGCATCCTTACCATCATTTAACAAATTGAATAAAATTAACATTATGGCGTAAATTACTCTAAACCATTTACACAATGGTGTCTACTCCATTAATTTGAAAAGCTCTCATTTTACAATCATTCAAATCAAGAGAAATTAGAAATGATATATGATTTGACATGTAAAAGTTTTCTCTCCTTAATGGATAGAAATAAATATCTTTCTTACTGATTTCCTATAGCCTAATTTATAAAGAAGCACTGATATGAAAACTTTCTTCAGGGACTTAATGTAAAACAAAGGTAGGGAGGTAATCATAGCCCTGCTAAGCAACTTAGCTTGCCAACCCAAACTCAATTCTCACTAAAATAGAGCACAGCTTCCAGAAGTTCAGATATAAAACTAAGTAATTCCTATGTCCATTATATTTTGTAATGAAAGAGGATTTGGCTACAGTATTTTGCAAGGTTTTTATGAATGAAAGCTTAGAATTCTATATCCTGTTGACATCAATAAAGGCTTACAATATAATCCAACATCAACTGACAGATTCTATAAACCTTTATCTGGCTGTAGTCAAGGAGTCTCTCACAATGAAAGGTTTGATCTAAGCAAAGCCTCCAGAAAAGATTTTCAAACTCCCAGGCCCCCAATATCAAGGACTTTTCTACATTAAGTTCTGTAAATTATTAATTGCTTTTAACTCCATAGATATGGTCCGATCAAATTTATAACAAGAATGTAGCCAAATCTTTCATTACATAGAATGCTCCCAAGAGTATCTTCATGGTAACATCTGAGGCTGGCTAGACACATGCCAAATGTCAGGGTACACAGCCTGGGTGCTCCCAAACCTACATTTTAAAAAAGATCCCCAGTAATATACTTGCAAATGTGAAGAACACTGATTTAATGTTTAGATATTAAAATTACACAAACAGAACACATATGTAATAACCTTATTAAAGTAAAATATAGCATACAAAATTTACTCTTTTTAGGTAAGCAGTTCTTAAAACTACTGCTGCATTTGGATTGACATAAAAGTGACCTCTAGGTGAAATTTAGGAAAGCATATATTTGGTATAGCTTTAGTGTTAGTTTCTTCTAAAATTCATGTCGAAAGTTAATCTTTGCTGTCATAGTGGTGAGGTGGGGCCTAGTGAAAACGACCTATGGATTAGTGTCAAAGTAAGGGTGGGAGAGAACCAGCTTAGGTCCCTCTTCCCCTGTTTAATCTTCCTCCTCTTCTACCATGTGGGGACACCTGGAACCTGCCATCCATAAGGAACGGGCGGTCAGCAGACACCAACTGGACAGTGTCTTTATTTTTTGCTTCTCAGGCTCCATAACTGTAAGAAATAAATGTTACTTTTTATAAATTACATAGTCTAATTCATTTTGTTAAAGTAACACATATAGACAAGGGACCATATTCTAACAATACTGAGAGTCCAGATACTTAATGTAGTTTATTTCTCTCAATTTATATGTCTTCTTTGTTTTCTTTCAATATTAAATGTGTTGTTTTCTCATAAAAATCTTGTACCTCTATTTTATATTTATCCCTAAGTTACTTTCTGATGCTGCTAAAAATAGCAGTTTAAAATCTTTAATTTCCTATAATTTTTATATAGAAAGTCTTTAAAATATGAACCTGTAGCTTTAATAAACTCACCGTTTTATTTTCTGAAAGACTGTTAATGGTGTCTGTAGGATTTTCACACATTCAGTAATTTTCTGCTCTATATTTTTCCTCTCACATGTCAATCTTTGCCTTTTTCTTTTCTGTAATGCACAAAAACCTCTGGTTAAATGACCAAAAGCAATCAGAAACAATAATATGATAAGGATAAAAGAAGAAATCTGTGAAATTGAAAACAATAAAACAATGAAGAATAATCAATGAATGAACATATACATATTTATGCTAAATGAACATTGGTAATGAAATGGACAAGTCTGTTGAAAGTCACAGACTGCCAAAGTGCACACAAAAATGAAATACATAGCTACAATATTTCTGTAGCTGTTCCTGTGGCTTTACTATTTTTTGGCCCCAAAATTCATATTGAAATTTAATACCTAATGCAGCCATTGGGAAATGATTGAAAAATGAAGGTTGAGTCTTCATGAATGAGGTCAGCCACTCTTCTAAGAGTGTGACAGGAGTTCACTCTTAAAAAATCTCACCTATCATTTCTGCTATGTGAGAACACAGTGCTTGCTTCCTTTCTCCAGAAAACAAAATGAAAATCAGTAGAAACAAAGACCAGGTCCTCAAAGACACAGGGCCTGCTGATCTTTTGAGCTTTGACAGCCAGACTCTAGAATTGTGAGAAATAAATTTATTTTCTTTCTAAACTTTGCAGTCTGTGCTATTTTGTTACAGCAGCACAAATAGACTAAGACAGATGCCATCTGGTGTTTTGTGTTTACTGCATAATTTCATAATTCAGCATCAGGAATAATAGCTTCCTCAAGCATAGTATAATGTTCTAGTTAGAAATAGTTTCATGACTCAAGAGC
This sequence comes from Hydrochoerus hydrochaeris, assembly GCA_004027455.1. Taxonomy (NCBI): domain Eukaryota; kingdom Metazoa; phylum Chordata; class Mammalia; order Rodentia; family Hydrochaeridae; genus Hydrochoerus; species Hydrochoerus hydrochaeris. The sequence goes on along the minus strand of PVLA01002229.1, from coordinate 268,330 downwards.
ATCTGCTCGTATAGTGAGCTATAGTATCTTCAATAATTTTTCTTTTAGGTAGTGAGAAAGATAAACTACTTCTTGATTGTTTCACTCTGTCTTTTACTCAGCTTACCTCTCTTGCCCCTATTTCCCTTTTTATCTCTATATACCCAAGGAAAACACATTTTTCAAATGGTCTTCTCACCCCAGAGTGACATATTCCCAAATTTTTTATTTTACATTCCATATATTTCTCAGTCTTTCTTTCAATTTTCCAATGGCAATTTTTTTATCTATTTGACTTTATACTATTACTTATTTTTTCATCTCGCATGGATCTTTTTCCTGTAAGTTATTACTTCTTTCTTTTCTGAGGCACTCATATTCTCTTCTCTTTGCCCATTGAGATTCCAAGGTCTCTGCATGTTCTCATGTCTGTAACTATTTTTAGATCTTTATCTTCAGCATTGGTGCTTATTTCTTTCCTTAAAGATATTGGAAATCCATATTATTGTCTGCTTTTATATGTCTGATGAGATCTTTATAGGTGATTTGTTTGCTGTTTTGATTTGTCTATACTATTGCTTTTGTATGATGTATAGAGATTCATCCTTTTTTGCATCCAAGAAATGTATAGAGGCTCAAAACTGAGTTTGAACCACATGAATTGGTTACATACCTCCCATTTCATGATTAACAACTTTCGGTTTTGCCACTGACCTATCTGGTAAGGTCATAACATTTCTTAGTCAACCCGCTATGCCATTGTTCTTGAAGATCTTTTCCAATTCCCAATCAATAAATTCCCATACTTATTTTCACCCATTTAACTTGCCATTATTTAACAGAAAAAATAGTAAAATCAAGAAAGATATTTTACATTATGTTCCCTTTCCCAAATTCAGAATGGGCAACTATCACTGCTATCTAAGACTTGGATTTTAATGTATTGTTTTTAACATTGTCCTTCTCACTTTTTTAAGGGCATCAATTCTGCACTTGTGTAATCATAGTTTTACTTTTTCAATTTCTGTTATATTAGAACTGTCTTAATATTGAAAAACTATCAACAAACTCTTTCTTGAATTTACACGTACCCTTAGTTATAATCTGATATTTCTGTCCCCTGTTGAAGCAAGTACGATCCATGATGAACATTTACCTATTCCAATGTATGCCTGCACCATTCAGATATTATTTGCATTATTTATTTGAATCTGCTCTTATCTTTATGTCTTTAACTTTTTCATCACAAAATTCAATTTTTAAGTCTCGCCCATTAATTCAAAAGCAGCATGTGATCACTTAATAGTTTTGAAAAAAATTCTTCCTTTGAAACCTGAAACTCATCTTTATCTTTATTTCTGCATTTTTAAAATGTTCTTTTTTTTTTGTATCTGGAATCAAACTCAAGATCTCCCACTTGCCAGGCCAGTGCTGATGCCACTGAGCTAAATCCCCAGAGTTCCTTCATTTTAACCAAATGTTTTGGTTTTCCAGCATCTATTATTTTCCAGCATCTATACTTGGAGTACACTGCAACTTCTTTCTGAAAATCTTATTTCTCTATGCATGGTCCCTCTGCATCTAATTCATTAAATGCCACTGATTAAGTGCCAGCAATATCTTGACCACTAATGTATCTGGAGCTAAGATCTTTTCATGAATCGCAGGAATATCTCTGGACACTCCTTGTGCAGCTATTCTTGTCATCCTCCTTATCTTCCAGCTATGCCATTTCTTTCTTAGAATTTATCAGTATAATTCAAAATTGATACATTACAAGTTCCTGAAACTAGAAACTTTTGAATTATTTAATTTATTTCTAAGAACTCTCATTTTTCAAAATTATATTTAATCAAATACCCAGAAATTATAATAGCATCATTAAACCCATACTTATTTTGTGTGTTTGCTTTTCCTCAAATATATTTACGTAAGTAATATATTTTGTATCATCACATTTGAAATTTAAAACACAAACTTGTTTATGTCATGTTGTTGCCTTAAAATCAACACAATGTGAAACCTCCCTCAATGTGCAGAACTACACATTTTCTAAAAATCTAACTGAAGTATTAATCTTTCTTCCTGATTGACTTGTACTTTAAATGTAATCAATGGACAACAAAAAACATGCCCAGATACCACAGAATGTATTTCTTCCCTTCGAATTTACTTTGTATTAACTTGGCGAGATGTGCTGACTTCAGGGAATCACTGAGAAACTTGTAAATGATGCATGAAAATGAAATGAAAGACCCCTGCTCAGGGCGCAAGGCAATAAAAACTGTGCTCTGCTGTGCAATTTGTGTGTAGTCCCTGCACTGAGTGCAAACATGGTGTCTGAATGTTTGCCATCAAGTTAAGAAAATCCACTACTATAAGCTGAAAAGTAGCCATCAGATTTTTCATTTTCTCATCAGTAGTGTTTTAAAAGCAAAACAATCCCTGACCAGTAATCACAAGAAAAGACCAGAAATGAGTCATCCAATACAATGTTTATTCACCTTTTAAATCATTCTGTAATCTAGAAGAAAAGAGTAGTTAAACACAACTTAGTGGCATGATAATTAGAAATTTAGAAATTTCCCTTCAAAAGAAGCTCTAACTATACTTCATATTTAAGGTAATTATTTGTAATCTACTTTGTTAGGAATACAGGTTACATAACTATTATTTATAAAAAGTGTTCACAATCAAGTGCAGCTAAGGATAAAAACTAATTTTTTTTCAAAATACAGAAAATTTAAAAACTAGATTTCATATAGAAACTTGACAGGAAAAGTCTTAAGATGATTTTTTCATTTTATACAATAAAAATTTTGTTTTGTACAATAATATTTCAACACATAACATTTACTTACTTTTTCTTTTGGGAGGAGGATTTTTTGGGAGGAGGTTTGGATTTTGGAATCAGAGTCTCACTATGTACCTCAAACTGGTCTTGAGTTCACTGTGTGGATCACCCTAACCTTGAGATTGTGGCGATCCTCCTACCTCAGAGTCCTGAGTTCTGGGACTACAGGTGTGGAGCACCATGGCTGCTCTGTCACATAAGATTTGGAAGTAGGAAGTCAAATAATCAAAAATATTGAACAAATGTAATCCTTTAAATATGCTTTAACTTTCTCAAAATCTGCAATAAAATTAAAAGGCTGTATTTTACAGATGGAAACACCTGTTTCAAATATTGTAATTCTCTGTTATTTAGGGGAAATGACTATTACTTTTTTCTACTGAAAACTGAACATCCATTGCACAGAGATGGGTCGGTTTCTGAGACAACATCTTTTTAGGGGAGATATTGTTATCTTGAAGTTAGGTGCACTTTCCTTCTCCACTAAGCTGTTGGGATATATAACTGATTATTAGGAAAGTACGAGAATGTCACACGGTGCTTGCACATCTTGCAAGCACATCCTCCCATGCATTCTACATCTGCACTTTTTAATCTGTCAGCTTTCTATCCACATAACCAATTGCAAAATCAAGAGACATTTTGATGACTTTGAAATGTCTTTAATTCTAAGGAAAACCACTGAGTGTATGACTGCATCATGACTAATTCAGAAATCAGTTTTCCATTTCACATTAAAAGGTATTGAAGGAATGGAGAAAAGGATTATGATTTGTTTACCATTGTGAGTAGAAGAAAGGAAGAGAATCTCCTCACTGTGTCTCCTCCAAAGACCAAAAGCCTGGTGTGGAATGTGTACTTTAACCTACTGGGGTCCTGCTCTGAGTCATCACTGGATTTTTGTGGGGTTTTTTGCTAGATGCTAGTGTAAGTAAAGTATGACATGGGAGCGTCAGGATGATTGAATGAAGTGGGGACAGGAAACTGTACATTGTCCCTGAAAAGTGTTAGAAAATGATTTGCATATTTATGATTCTGGATTAGCTCATATTTGTAATAGGCAATATTTTATAGCTTTAACTCCCTAACAGTTTTAAACCTTGGAACTTACCTGTATTCTTCCTTGAAGTAATTCTCAGAAAAATCTGCCTTTTTATAGAAGTTAATATTCTAAATTATCCACCCCATCCTATACCTTGTTTATGAACAGGAACCCTTCAAATACAATGAGCTTTCTTATAAATCTACTTTTAATAATCATGTTTTACTATGGTAATATATATACAGTTATTGATAATATGTCTAGATCCTGAAAATAGTTTGATCCAGGATTACAAGTGAGAGTGATTTTAGTTTTACTCAAGACTTTTGTTCATCCTTACATCACACATCCAGGCCTCCTTGTAATTTTTACCTCAGAGGTAGTAGTAATTCTAACTCAGAGGTAATTTCTACTTCATATATTAGAGATTTAAAAAAAAAAACTACTTCAATACTATAGTGTAGATTTTTCATTTAGCTTATAGTTTTTACAGAATCTTTTTTTAAATTTTAGCTATAGAAAATTGAAGAGAAACTTATTTGGCTGTGCTAGGAAATCAGCTTCAGAACTCTGTGTTACTTCCTTAAGAAATACTTTCCTACAGAAACATCTTGCATAATTAGAAAGTTTCTCTCCAGTGAGGTATCAAGTCTTTCACTCTTGTACCCATCTCCACCACCAGGATTTAATGGATTTCCAAGACCAATTGCCATGTAGTTTTAATTCTTTTTACTCCACTTCCTTGGAAATTTATAAACCATGACTTTTAGACAACACTGTAGATTACAGCTCAGTGTTTCAGTCTTTGCTAAATATTGTGCTTCATGATTATTAGACATAGCTTAACCCAACAAAAATACACTAATCATTGCTTAATACATTGTTAACATCTCTAGAAAGACCAACTAGAATTTGGTACCATTTTAGCTCTTTTTTGAACTTTTCTTTAAAAATATACTGTGTATTTTTTTCCTTTTCCCTTCCTTCCTTACAACTGCTGGTTTCTCTTAGTTCATTGAAAAGAAAAGTTTGTGCTAATATCATTTGGAGAAACTTTTATGCCCATATCTTGTACTCTGAGTGGCTACATTAAAAATAACAATATGCATTGCATTGACTGTTGTTATTGTGCTATTATTTTGTGCTGAAATTTTGTTTTATTTTTACCATAAAATAAAAAAGTAAATATACTCTGTTTACATATTCTAAAATATTGCAATATTTAATGACATTTTAAAAATTATTTAAAGCAATTGTAAAGTAATAACATAAATGCTATACAAAATAGATTAATAAGATTAAAGTGGTTTTAGGAAAATAATTCCGATTTCTTTAGAAATATGATCTTATATTCGAAGAGGACTTTGGTATTGTTTTTAATTTCTCACTTAACTTACCTGTATCTTGTTCTGTGCATACTTACACTACTTAGTTAATAATTGAATTTCACCGAAATGTGTAATTGCTATTGTAAAAAAGAGAGGAAAATAAAGTGCTCTAAGGGATATAACTTCATGTATGTTTGAGTGTGTAAAATGGATGACCATATTGCTGAATCTTTTTGGATCTTTGAGCAGAACTGTTTGCAGTCTCACTGTTTGAATGTCTACTATGTATCGTTTAACTTTGTGATTTGAACAACTACATCCAAGATGACAATATGTAATTTATAAACTAGTGATTTCTTAGTTTTTTTTCTCTTTCTTTTTCTTTCTTTATTTTAGAATTTTGCATTGTTGCTCCTTTTTTCTGTTTTTCTTTTTTCTCTTTAAATAAAAATTTAAAAATTATAATTGCTATTGTAAAAAAGAGGAAATAGGAAGTGCTATAAAAGATATAACTGCATGCATATTTAAGTGTGTAGGATTGATAACCATTTTTCTAAGTTCTTGTTGGATTGTTGAACAGGTCTGTTTGCAGTCTCACTGCTTGAGTGTCCACTTTGTGTGCTTTAATTTTGTAACTTGAACAGCTATTTCTAAAAGAACAATATGTAATTTATCAGCTAGTGATTTCTTACTGTTTATCTTTTTATTTGAAATTCTGTAATAATTTCTATCCTTTTTCTGTTTTTTTCTCTTTAAATAAAAATTATACAGAAAAATCATTTTAAAAAGTTATAAAGAGGGTATTCCTTTTGGTCAGAACTTCATTTTTATAGTGGACCTATAGGTAATGAGTTTCTAGTTTATTTTTCAGACAGCCATGAATTTAAGGAGAAATCCTAAGTACATTATGAGCAATGTTACAGAAATTTTATGCCAGTTTTCCATGTAATTAATAAAATTTCATCTTTGTAGTTGTGTTGGATCTTCACATGATCTACAGTATATTTTCATTGTCTAAGTAGCCCTAAGAATTATGTGTTTTTAATTGTTCTGTAAGGAGTAAATGAAAAATATCCTTGTGGCAGTTGTTGGAATTTTTTTTAACAGATACTGAATACCTCGTTTCTATGTCCACACATATTCCAGTCTTCTTACTGAGAAATTGACTTTTCCTTATGTTTGACTGAAGTAACCTTTATCTTGTTAATAAAAAGCTGACCAAAATTTGTAAATATACAAAAAAGAAGGCAATATGAATTTTATCAACTAGTGATTTCTTACTGGTTTTTTTTCCTAAAATTCTGTATTGTTTCTACCCCTTTTCTGTTTTGCTTTTTTTCTCTTTAAATAAAATTTTTAAAAATAATGGAGTTTCAATAATGGTTTTCTTATAGTAAGAAATTTGGGGAAAACAGAAAAAGAATGTACTCAATGTGAAAAACATTTTGAGTACTAAAGTCTGAACACAGTTTCCTTCACTTTCTCTAACGAATCCAGGCTATTTCATCGTTGCGATTCCATGAAGTGTCAGGATTATGGAATTAGGATGAAGTTCAGACAAAGTTGGAATGTGTAATGAAAACCAGGAAACATGGAAAGAGTTTGTTTCGCAGAAATATGCAAATTTCATGCAAAGAATCTACCGGTACCACCTGAATCTTAAGAAACACCGCTGAAAAGCTAACTGGGCTGGATCTTTTAAGATAGATAGAGTAAGGTAAAGAAAAAGAGAATGGGAACAACATAGTACCTCACAGGTCTTATCAGCCTTCCAACTGTATCCTTTCAAACCAGCAGAGAGTCTATGCTTTGCCTTCACAGCTCATGAGATGTCACCTGGAGAGCTTGTCAAGCAAACGGATGTGAATTCAGTGAATCATCAGAGCAAAACAGCAATCACTTAAGAGGACTCAATAGAAGCAAAGGAGAAAAAAGACTGGAACAAACTATATTTGTTATGGTTCACCCAGGAATATAGCTCAGTGGCATAAGTGCCTGCCATAAGTGCAAGCATGAGGTGGTGAGTTCAATCCCCAATACAAAAAAAAAGAGTGTTATTTGTCACGGTTCGTCTGGGAAACAAAATAAAAGCAATAGATAGATGTGTAGGTGGCAAGATATCTATTTGAAGGAGTTGGACATGAGATTACAATAGTTGGGTCAGCATACTGAAGACCTAGGGAAACACTTTGGGTGGGTCAATTTCAAGGGACTTCAGATGGATAGAACCCCTTCCTGCTCGGGGGAAGACACTTCTATGTTCTATTCAGGACTTCAGTTTACTGGCTGAGTCCAACAGACATTATGAAGGGCAATCTGCTTTACACAGTTTACCAAGTCACATGTCCATTTCACTCAGAAACAACATCGGGGAAAAATCCAGAGTAGTTTCTGACCAGATAGCTAGGCATGTTGGCCCACCCACGCTGAAACATAGAATTAGCCATCACAGAGCCAGTGAATTCACTGGACCCGAAATAAATACAAGGGAGTTATGAGAATTATTATGATGGAACTAAAACCATAAATTTTCAATTAAGATTTCAAAAGGAGAACAAAAAGCAAAAGTGATGGTTTTTTGAATCTGTACTACTGGCCTCAAAGGTCACATGAAATTAATATTTTATAACAGCAAAATTACAAGATGACAAAAATCGATAAATTTTGAGATACAGATAAGTTTAAATAGTTGGAAGTTCTTGAAAGAAAACGGACACATAGAAGATAGACAAGAATTCTATAATTTTTAAAATAAAAAATATTCTGTAATTAACACAGGAAAATGCCTGGAAAGTGAAGAAATATCCACATCTGTAAATTTAAAGGATTCACTAAGTCTAAGCATAATGGAGGAAAAAGGCACAAAATAGTCTCACCCTGCTTAAAAAAATCCTGTTCTCCAGATTAAAGAAACATGTCTTCTTCAAAGAAAATGTATTACACTGACATTAGACTTCATGTATAAAACATAGAAAGGTAGAAGGTAGTGGCAAAATTCCACCTTACTAAAGATTGAAAACAATATTTCATAGCCAGGGAGAGAATATATTTGCACATATAGAAAACACCAAAAACGTATTATGCATTTATGTTTATCTAAATGGGATATAACAGATAATCTTAGATTCAAAAGCACTAAATTAGCTGTCTTGTAGCAATGAGTTCATATAACAAAGGAAATTCTAATAAATATATAAATGTATTAAAATGTATTCAGTAGTCAAAATCAAGATATTTAAGGAAAAATAAAGATGTAATTTAGGTGTTTGAGAAATTTTAGCTGAGTAGGGATGATGGAAAATTAGAAATAATATGAAGAATATTTAAAAGTTATCTGTTCATACCCATAAGTCATATGTCATTTATCAACAGAAATCCTGAGAAATGTATCCTTAAGTGATTTCCTCATTGTGCAAATATTACAGAGTAGATTCACATAGACCTAGTGGCGAAAGACTGTCTTGTCTTGGCTTACTGATGCAGCTGAGATATAAGAAACAAGATGTATGTGCTGCTACCAGCTAATGCAACAGACATTTTACAGTCATCCTTTTTAAATGATAAATTATAGGCAGGTGTGGGTGATGCACACCAATAATCCCCCACACTGAAGAGCCTAAGACAGGAGTATTAACACAAGTTCCAGGCCAGCCTGAGCTATAGAGTGAGTTCAAGACCAGATTTCACTACATGACGACACCCTGTCTCAAAAAATAATGGTTAAGTATGTAGTATAATAAATACATATCACAAATACACAAACAAATAAGCATGTAGTATAATACATACATAAGTATGTAATGCATATGTAGTATAATACGTAAGACACACAATACATACATAAGTATGTAGTATAATAAATACATATACCAGTAATACCATCATTTATGATCTTTAATTGTATGAGCTCATCTTTTTTTACAGCTGTGGGTATAGTAAGTGTGTTTACAGCAGCATCACCTAAGCACATCCACAATGCTCTATGCCACAATACTACAATGTCTATAACGTTAGGAAGTAATAGGAATTTTTCAGCTCCATTATCATCTTGTAGAATTGCCACCATATATGTAGTTGCTTTGATCAAAACATTGTTATGTGGTGCAGAGATCTGTTTCTGTTTGCATGTCTCTATGTATGTGTGCTTGTGATTTGTGATACTTATGTGGATCAGAGAATGAAGCTTATCTACTGTCAGCAAATACATTCTAGGGACAGAAATAAGTATGTGTGGAAGAAAGAAGCAAATAATTGATTAGTCTATAAATAATTGATAACCTAAGAGAAATAAATTTGAGTTTGTCCTTTGACAGCTATATTAGTTAGTACGCTATAAGAATTATCAACAAAGAAACAAACTTTGTATTAACAAATATAGAAAAAGAAAGGTAATAGTAATAGAAAATGTGATTAAAATGTATGTTAAAATATAGAATAAAGAACAACTTGGTAAATCAAAAAACAAAGAAAATGAATAAAGGGACAAACAATGAAAATTAGTTAGATACAAATAATGCAATCAAGTATAAAAGGACTTGGGAAGAGGGTGGTGCAGATGGCAGCTGTGATCTTCACATCATTCCAAAGCACACATTATTATACAGAAATTAAAATTACATAGAAAAAGTTTAAAAATCCATAGAAAACATTTACAAAATAGTGAAATAATAAAGTATAACTCTAAACTTCAAAACACAAACACATAAGGAAAAATCACTATCTGCCGCAGAAATGTGAATTATTGACGTCTATATGGCAGAAAGCAGAGGGAAGCAAGGGGAAGGGCTGATGTTAAACAGGGGATTCTCAAAAACATGAACAGAATTTTGGGTCAGTTTGGAGACAGCAGCAGAAACAAGAGTGTTTGTCCTATTCAAAAAAAAAAAAAAGTTTAGTTCCCAAACCCCACTAGAAGAGAGTAGAAAGCACCAACTTCTGTCCACTTTTGACTCTCTACACCTGGCTCCCTTTCCACACAGCTGTCCTCACTGAGGCAGAACTGTGGAGAGTGAGCCCAAAAGTGGTTAGAATCAATGTGAGGCAAAGATATGAGAAGGCATAGATCATGGGAAGAAAAGTAGAGAAGGAAGAAGTACAAAGCAAGCTGCCTTCATTTCATTATGTCACAGAAATAACAGAAGGGAGAGCTCATTAAAATTAGAAAAGTGATCTAACCCAAGCCTGTTTCTCAGTGATAAGCAATATGGAATTTACATAAAAATGAGCAACAAACAATTTAAAAATAAATTTCATGAGTAGTAATTGTAAGGAAAATTTATTTAGAAGCAAGAAGTTTCTTACTGACAATGAAAATATGCAAAAATACATGCATGAATAATTTTAAAAACCTAGCATATGTTTTCAAGCAATCTAAAGGACACACCAAAAATAATATGGTATGAAATTCTAGCACAGTTTAAGAATAATAAATTAGATAAAAGAAATTAGAAAATGATTAGAAGGCAAATACAGTTTTAACAATGAAAAAGAAATTAGAATACAAGAATTAATGAGCAAAATCAATAATACCAATATAAGTGAAAAAAAGAAAAAAATTTAAAATTAAATATAATCAGGAGATCAAAGTAATACTTAAGGAGAAAGGACCTATATGAGAAATAGGGTAAGATGATTGAACATGTGACTAATATGTTCCCCTGAAGATAGCAACCAAGCAAGGGAAAAGAGCACGTTCTAAAAGGTAAAACTCAAGAAAACTTTTCTTACATGTTTTCTTTAATAATTAAAACAAAAATTTAAAAAGGAATATTGCATCTGGTGTTATTGTTGCAAGACACAAAAATATGTACTTTTAAAATTACTAGAATTTAAAAATGTAAACATCCTTTATGTTCACAAGCAAAAAGAATCTATAACATATAAGAGGAATAAAGTTAGAAAATTCTCCGAATTCCTGTGAAGAATATATGAACCACAGAAAATCAACTATAAATGTCAAGGACAAGGTGCTATCACTTTCAGTAACACTCAGGATAAATTATTCCTATGAATGAAAGGTCTACTGAAGTTTTCACATCACAAAACCCAAATGACAAGAGTTATGAACATAAGGAAGATAGTTAACATTAATATGAAATTTCTTAGAGAAGTAAAGTTACACGGAGGAAAGAAAAATAGATGATTTGAGTATGTCCTGACTATATGGATTATGGACACAGCACAAAACATAAATATATGGAGGGAATATGAGAAATGGAAGTTATTTCAGTAATGATAGTGATATAAGATTGGTATTATTATCCTATGACATTTTTATGTAGACTATTCCAGTTCTATCCCTGAAAACTGAGATTCCATTTTTCAGGGAAAAGAGACACTGATCTAATGTAGAAGATTTAAAAAAAAAAACACAAATTGAGTAGTTTTGTCAATTATATATAGAAGTATGAGGTGATAAGATGCTGGATATGTGTGTGAAAACATATTTGTGCATGTGCATGTAGTAGATTAAAATGTGTGCTGGAAGGGCTGCAGGATACATGCCGGTTATCATCACCTCCTGGAGTTTACATCTCCCAGGATCCTCCCTTTCACTGTGGGTTGCATCTGTGCTATGGTTTGGCCAATGGAATGGGATAAATGAGCTTCAACAACAAATTTGCTACTAAAATTGCATTGCATAAGACTCCATCTGGCTAATAGTTCTGCTCTAAAAACTCTTCTTGATGTTTTAAAGTAAGCAGCCAGATTGGGGAAGTTTACATGGTGGGAGACATGGGCATACCCAGTAGCTACCAATGGTCCTCAGCCAACAGCTGACAAGAATTAGGGGCTTCATCCTACAACTGTAAAGAACTGAACTCTGTCAACAACCCGAGTGATCCAGAGGCCGTGCTAACCAAGCCTGCAGTGTAGAACTCATCACAAATATTAGGCCAGACTGTCTTACACAAATGAATTCTGTTTTTTCTTTTTTTTTGTCACACCACAATACAATGAATCCTTCTGTATGTCTTTATATTTATAATAATACTCCAAGCTTAATTCCAGTGTAGAGGCCAAGATTAGTGAAAGTCCAATAACTATGAGCATGACTTATGTCCACATTTCAAATTTTTGTCTCAAAATATCATTTTTTAAATTGAAATGGACATTTTTGAAGAAAGAGCCTAAGTGAGTCTTGAGAAAGAAATGGCAAAAAAAAAGCATGGAAGGAGGAAGTTATTGAAGATTACCAGGTTTTTGTCAGAAGGATTCAAAAACTCATTGTCCCAAATAAGACAAATGCAACTGTAATAATGACAATATATATAGTTGATTATATTTGTCAAATGAATTTATTTATCAAATAAAATGAATTGATAACCTTCCTAAAATGCTAAGGAAACAATTCATTTTTATAAAAGTAAACATATATATGATTTTTCTGAATAGTACCAATTGAAAACTGATTTTGTTTAGATCTTAATCCCACCCGCCATGTATTGTGTGTTCAGAAGTGTAGCTTTTGGAAATAATTTGATCACAGGAGCAATAAACTCATCAACTGGGTAACTTATTCATGAGTTCATTGTTGAATGTACTGGCCTGATTCAAGAAGGAGACAGGACATTGAGGATATGACCTGGAGGATCATATTCTTGTCTCCAGGGACCACTTTCTTTCTATCTCTCCCTCTCCCTCTCCTTCTCTCATGCTCAATTTTTCTCTCAGTTTGTGTCAATTTCTCTCAGTTTCTCTCTCAATTTCTCTCTCTCAATTTCTCTGTCTCTCTGTCTCTGTCTCTCTGTCTCTGTCTGATTCTTTCAGTCTCTTCTTCTGGCAGTGTATAGAGAACAGCCTTTTTATATCTGAATCAGATCCAGGTAAGACAGAACTAAAACCTCTGAAACTTTGAGCCCAAATAAACCATTTCTCTAGAAAATGCATAATACTTTGCCAGTAATAGGAAAATGATTAGTAGAGAAATTGGTACCAGAAAGGAACTATAGCTATTATTATACCTGAGCATATTGTTCAAAAGTTTTTGAAACTGGTTGGCAGGAAAAGATTAGGAAGTTTGGAGATGCAAACACCCATGTAATGCTACAAGCAGAAACTGATGGGGCACTCTGGTTGGAGCTCTGAAGATCAGAATGCTGATAGTAATGCAGAGAATAAAGACCATACTTAGAAGTTTTCAGATAGAATGTGAATTCTACTCCAGCCATTCATTTTTCATTCTTGAAATGAATTTTTTTACCTTTCCTAAAACTTCATGTGTGACTGAATTGAGTAATTTATTTGCAATGGAAATTTTAAAGCATTCCAACATTTAGCCTGTGTCATTGGCACTGCTAGCTGCTTTTAGCTAGATCTACAGTGAGAAATAGGAGCAAAAGCAGAGGAAAAGAGTTTTAAAACTTAGAGCTTTGTCAGAAAGAATTACATGCAGAGTTGAGGCCTTGAATAGTGTGGTTGTTGAAGAGATTACTGCTATTAAACAGATACTAACCTGTACTTTGCATCAGGACATTAGGAAATGCCTTGAGGGTATTTTAGGAATTAACTAGACACCAAGATCCCGCCCACTACAGTCTAAAGGGTGTAAAAATGAAAAGGCATTTGAAAGAGTTTGCTTTGACAAGCCAGCCTCAGATTTCCTTGGTCATTCAGGGCTGCGTGGGGAAGGGTTTCTTAGAGCTCAGATATCCAAGTTGTCAGAGGCCACTGCAGCAGTGGTCCAACGGGGACCAGTTATTGCTAAAGTTGGTAGCAGTCTTTAGCATCATCCTTCTAGTTTTGTAGACAGCCTGATTACAAGAGTTATGAGGCATGGAAGTTTTATAGGGTTTTGAGAATGAGATCTAGGAGACCAGGCAATGTTCTGTGAAAATGTCTCAGTCTCTGTGAGTCTACTCTGTCTGATTAAAGCTGTGAGAGAGAAGTCAAAGCTACAGTGCACACCTCACTTAGTTGAAGATGACAGCAACAAGATTATTTGCTGAAAAACAAAGATGCAAATAAGGGACACATCTAACCCAAGAAAACATCCTTCACATTGCAAGACCCAAAGCCTAGGAGTGGAGCTCCAAGCTCTCTGGGGCTCACATCTAACAATCATATATCATGTACTAAACAGGGAGCTTCAGGATTTAATGTGTATCCTTCTGAGCTTTGGCTTTATATTGTTCTGACTCATTTATATGCCACTTTTGCTCCATTTTGGAAGAGGAATATGCATTAGTTTTCCCTTTGCAGGACACAGTACTTGACCCTACAGTTCAAAGAAGAGTTTTAATCTAGCTCATGGTTTCAAGAAATTCAGTCCATACTTAGCTGGTTCCAAGGGAGAACACTCTGTGCCTTTTGATCAGGACATTTAATCCTCCATATTTGAAGTAATTTCTGATAAGTGAGGACTTATTGTCAACTCATTCTGTCTGTTTTACTTTTTTTCTTTCTTTTTGCCTTCATTATTTTGTGATCTGTGTAATGATTTGCTTTGATGTTTTTTCTTTTCCCTCGTATATTTGTTACAGGGTTTTCTTCTTGCAACTAAAATGCTTACACAAACATTATGTAGATATCGTAATCTATTTCAAGATCATAACAATTTCATTAAATAAAAACTCTACACTTTTACCACTCCACTCACACACAAACATATGTAGATACTTGTGTTCTTGTGCTCTTATAAGCCTATTTCATTTTATGTTACTTTTTTACTAGCACTATTTGTCTTTTTATTTTAGGGTTAAAAGTAGCTTACATCATCATTAACAATTTTCTGTACTTTTCTACATATATTTGTTTACTTTTCAAATGAATATGGTCAGATTACATTTTGATTTGAGGAAATCCCCTAGTATTTCTTGCATCATCTGTATACTAGTCATGAACTTTTTCAGTTTTATCTTTCTAGGAAAGAATTTTATTTCTGCATTCCTAAGGGATGTTTCTGCCATGTAAATTAATCTTCAGCATTTTTTTTCAATACTTTCAATACATCATTCTTACTCTTAGTCCAACGTGAATCTATGAAGAAAACCACTGACTGTATTATAAGAGTTTCTTATGAATCCAACCTATTTGAAGACTTTTTTTTTCCTTTTTGAAGTACCTGGTACTAAACCTTTCTCTCTTTCTTTCTTTCTTTCTTTCTCTCTCTCTCTCTCTCTCTCTCTCTCTCTCTCTCTCTCTCTCTCTTTCTTTCTTTCTTTCTTTCTTTCTTTCTTTCTTTCTTTCTTTCTTTCTTTCTTTCTTTCTTTCTTCTTTCAATGCAGTACATAGGATTGAGCCTTTTGCACTGAGCTACATTTCCAGCCATTGTTATTTTATTACTTTGAGACCCGAGCTCGCTAATTCAGTAATTTATTCAGCATGGGTTTAAATTTGCAGTCCTCCTGCTTCAGTCTTCCATATTTCTGGAATTACAGATTTGCGTAATAGACTTTTGTAATTACAGCCTTATCTAGATATGTACATCATGGTCCTTTAAACTTTTTCAGCTTCATAATCTTTACGTCAAGTTCCCTTCCATGATTTGCATACTTTCCTGCTATTACTTTTTTCAGTAAGTTTTGTCCTTTTTTCTTTCTCTTCTGAAATTCCCATGAGTATATTTTTTTATTTGATATCTCATAAATCTTTGAGGATCTTCCTTCCTTTTTTTCTTTCCTTCTCTGATTCAATAGTTTTGATTCACCTGTTTTTGAGTTCACTAATTGTTTCTTCTGTTTGATCTACTCTGATGTAGAAGCTATCCATTACATTTATATTTTTCATTTCATTCACATGTTTTTCAGGTCTATAATATTCTCTCTCTCTCTATCTCTTTCTTTCTCTCTCTCTTCATTCCCTCCCTTCCTTCCTCTCCCTGAGTGCAGTTTCTATTTTACTGAACTCATTTTTTCAGGATTTTTCTCAGTCTCCTTGTTGTGTCTCTCTTCTCCAGCAGATCATTAAGACTTTCTAAAAATTGTTTTGTATTCTTTGTTAAATACTTTGAATTTACCTGTTTCTTTATGGTCAGATCCTAGAAATTTATTGCATTCCTTTGGTGTTATATTTCCTTGATATTTCACGTTTCATCTTGCATTGTGTTCTTTATGGCAGATTTGAAGCACCTGACCCTTCTTCCAGCTTTCAGCCTGGAATAAATGAAATAGATCTTCACCTTTTGACATAAAATCACCTGTTGAGTGAAGTGAGTGGTGGTACTAGGCACAGAACCAGATCCAAGGATCTGCAAAAATGCCAGCTCCAGGTATTCAAGTTTATCATTTATAAATATGTGTGGCATTGTTTATTTCAGGGTATCCACAGTGGTACCAAGCCCAAGTCCAGATAGATTATGAACATTTCCATTGGGGGCTGAGGGTACATATAACTCTGGCGAGGGCAAGGCTGCAGTTCCAAATTTGGGAGAATGTGGTAATATGTCATAAGAAGAGGATGATAATAGCTCTGGATCTTGTAATACAGGGAAAAGTTTCCCCAGTGAATGAGGAAAGATAGCATCATTGACTGTGGTAACTCTGTCAGCTGGGTCAACTTGAGCAAAGTTTGTAAAAGTCCTTGATTGCAAAGGCTGTGATTGCCCATAGTGGCATTAATTACTGATGGAGATCTTAGTGACTAAGGGCTCTTCTTGCTTTTTTTCTCCACAGAAATTCATAATGGCCTAAAAAATCTTGGAAATTAAAACTTAAAATTTACTTTGTGGTTCAGTGATCACAAACTTTTACTTCTCCTGAAATCTGTATTTTTGATAGAAAGATTATCACTTTTATTCTTTACTAGAGGTAAGAATATGTATAAAATGTAAGATTGATGAAAATACTAGCTTTCATCTCTGTTATTCTTCAGATAATATATGTCTAGATATCAGCTTGTTTTCTCTTTTCATATATATTATGTAATATGTTATGATGAAAATTATGTATCTTACAACATACGCACTCACTGAAGATACCAGTAAGGTAAAATGCTAACATTTATATTACATTAACAAAAATAATAGCATTTGATAGCCTGATGATTCAAACTGAAACCTATATGTGGTGCTTAAGATTTATTATGTCATATTGGTTGACTTGTGAGCCCTACAGAGACTGCTGAAGTACACTCTCAGGTATGTCTGAGTGGGTCAGTTAGGTGTGTCCTTGGGTATTATATCTGGGTTCCTCTTCCCTTCCTCTCTGGGATTTTTCCCTGCTCTGCTTCCAAGCTGACGTGAACTATGTGCCTTTGCTCCACTGTGCCCTTTTCTCATGATATTCCTACCTTGGAACTAGCTGAAGACGGTTTGAATTCCCTGAAATCATGAGCCACCTTCAACCTCTCTTTCTTTAGGTTGTAGATTATCTTTTTTTTTCCCTTGGAATATTGTTGAAACTTCAGAGGCTGTATGTCTGGGTTGGAAACTTAAAGCCACATCCTTCATGGCCTACTCCTACTCAGAGCCAAAATCACATTAGTGGAAACCTCCAGATCAAAAGCACAGTACTTCTTCTGATGCAGTTATAACATTTCACAGTTCTCTGGCACAGGAAGCAAACTACAAAAAGCCTGGAAGAGGAACTTCAAGAATGGAAAAAGTAAAGTTCTATAAGGAACTTTACCAAGAAATAGTGAGGCTTTAAGAAAAGGCAGGTCAGGAAAGGTTTTGTTCAGTCTTCATAATCATAGTGTGTAGTACTTAAAGTCCCATTCTCCTCAGGACAGCAGTTACCATAACCCATTAAAGTTTTGCCTGTAGGACATTTGAAACTTTCATCCATAAAGGATTTATTTTCTTTTTCTTTATCACTCACGATCCAGAAAAACGTAAAGAAGAGAAGAATAGTTTCTTCAGGTAAAGGTGTTTACAAAAGTGGATATTTGTATAGAAATATTTTAAAGACTCTTGGCTTTTCTGCACACTATACAATAAAATCAATCAAAAATTGGTTATAAGTCCATAAGATTATAAAATAATCGAAACAATAATTTATTTTACCTGATTACTAAAAATGCAAATAAAATTGAATTCAAAATGAAATGTAACAGAATCAAAATATAAAAATAGAAGTAAAAACAAAAAATATATAAATGAAATTCACACATTTCTATATGCTGATCAGGAAAATATGAGCATAAATAAAAATGATCAATTTTAGAATTTCAGACAGACTATCACCATAGATGTTATAAATGACAAAAATATAAAAATCTTTAGCATAACACATTCAAAAGCTTTAATAAGCTAGACAAGTTTTTTGATAGAGATAAATTTTCAGACAGAGTTAATCTATTAATATAATCTATCTATTAACATAGACATTTCCACTAAAATTGTATATAAGTAGTTAAAGTTACTTGGCCAAATAAAATTCAAGCTGAGATGTTGCCACTAGTGAATTATATCAGAAAAATTATCAGTTCTATATAATCACTTTTCAGAATACAAAAGAATGGAATAATGCATCTCAACACATTTTTTGAGATAAGCATTACTCAGTTTCCACTCAGAGACATTACGTGGAGATTTCAGACCTTGATTTTTTCATTAGCCTTAAAGCACAAATTCTTAACAATGTTAACAAACTGAAGTCAGTAAGATGTAAAATGAAAATATAATCCAGGAAGTTTATCACAGGAGTGTTCAATATTTGAAAAAGCAATATAGGAAAGTCATCCAATTAATGGCATATAGAAAAAAAGCATATTAGTAGATTAAGATAATATATTTCACAAAATTTAATATTAATTGGGCATAAAATGTGCTCAGAAAGACAAAATATAAACATCTGTAATTGACTAGAAGTAAAAAAAAAAAAAGCTACATGTAATGATGTACTGGTGAATAAACTGAATTTTTCTCTATATACCCAAGAAAATAGGTCTAGATTCATTTTTTTTCTAGTCAACACTGTATTTGAGGTCTTCATCAGTATACTAAGAGAAAAAAATACAAAGTTATGTGTTTCAAGGAAAATAATTGTTGATATGTGCATTTGTGGAGAATCTCTTAGAAAATATCTAAAATGACTGTCAGAATTACAATGTATATCTATCAGGATAAGAGATTTCCACAACAACAAGCAAATACTAAATATATTTTTGAACACTAACAATCAGTAATGTGAATTTTAATTAGAGATAATTTAATTTATCACAGTCTTAAATACTAATAGATATGGAAATTTAAATTCCAGTTATTATTTTTATAAAACTAAAATCACAAATATTGATAGGAAGAATTAATATTTAGTACATAAAGATATCTGATATTATATAGTGAAACACTCAAAATTCTTATGACGTTATTCATTCCAGATTGATATAGATATTCAGCATAACCTGAATCAATAGCCCAACAGGCAATGCTTTTGATTGAAAATTATCAAGCTGTTTAAAAATTTGCATAGTACACACAAAATAATCTTGAAACAGAATAAAGTTTGAAAATTTCACTATGTGATTTTCAGACTTTCATTAAAGCCATACAAATCAGTATATTGTTGAATTGATAACTTTAGACAATCACCCCCGTATAATATTTTAGTGAGTCCAGAAATAGAACCAAACATGAAATACAATTAATTTGGTGAGAAAAAAATGTCCAGAAATTGACCCACACATTCGTAGTCAGGTTTTTGCAACCAGAGATTTAATTGGAAGCAGAGCTAAAAACAATTTTAATAGGGAAAAATCTTTTCATCATATACCTCCTAAATAAAACTAAATTAATTATACAAAAGAGACCTCAATCATGTATAAATATATATATATATATGTAATTACATAATAAAATTAATCAAAATTGTACATGGGTACATAGAACTAAAAATAATTTAAAATAAATGTAGAATGAAATTTTAAATCATTATAGTAATCCTACATTTAGATAAGTTGTTATAAATGGTTCATAAAAATAATCCATTAAACTGATTCAAAATTAAAATTTTTGGTCTTTGTAACACATCACTGAGGAAATGAAAACTTAAGGTATAAACTGCAGAGAATGTTAAGAGAACAAAACTGTTCAGAAGAAATATATCCTATATAGCAGGTCTTGGCACTATTTTCTCTCCCCTGTCACATTTCTTCACCATTTTCATGCAGAAACAGAGGATTAGTTTATCAACAAAGATTGTAGTTCTTCTGGCACAAAAGAGAATGCTGTCATGGAGGAGTTTCTTGCTGAAAGAATACTATAATATTTTATATCATATACCTCCATTTACTTAGTCTCTGTTCTTTCATTAGTACATTTTAAGGAATATGTCAGAAATGGCCATTAGTCAACAACAAACCAAATCACATAATAAGGTCAGAACAGAAATGACTGCTAGTTACTCATCTGGTATGGTGAGAGCAAGGTGCATGAGAAAGGTGAAGCTGATGACCTTATGGGAGGCAAGGACACAGGAACAGTGCAAGCGCTGAGCATAGCAGAGAAAAGAAGAGACAAACGCCCTCTTTCCCTCCACACTTTTTGTTTTTCAATTTTTCTCTTTCTTTCCTTCCAGGCAGGGAGAAGGTCACTGTGATGTGAAGAGGAAGAGCAGAAATCAATGTAGGCTGGGTCCTCTGTGACAAGAGTCAATCCATCAGCAAGACTGGTGGCAGTCACTCAGCCATCACAGTCACTACCCCATGCTGGCAAATGTCACATTTGAAATTCATTTGCATAGCTGGATAGCACTCCCTGTGGAGTTACGTGGAACAATTTTGCAGCTGTGACAGCTTGAAATAGAAAACCTAATGCCACTAACTGTTGGCTTCCTCTGCACCTTCTTTTCCTAAACTCCATCTGGGAACACTTTACATAGGAAGGCCAGGGACCCCTTAAAGTGGAAGAGGAAATATGTAAGGTTCTTTGGTGTTTGATACAAGAAACTACCAGGTACCTTGAGTTTCTAACTCAGCATTCCTGGCGTCTGGTTTCTATCTTCACCTCATACTATACTTACCTATTTTTGCTTTCCTGAAAAGAACAGTACCTTGGCTTCATTGGCAAGCACATTTCCTTTGCCCTGTGGGAAAATAATGTAACTTTACTAAGATTGGACAATACGACAAATGTGGTATGTAGTTGATTTACTTGTACTATTGTTATATTTATTTCTATTGCTCTATTTCTCTCTCTTTGTCTCTCTCTTTCTCTCTCTCTCTGTCTCGGTCTCTCTCTCTCTTTCTCCATTCATCCTTTTTTCTTTTTATTTCTCCACTTAACCACTCATCCATACACATAAGCACATGGAGTGATGTATTGTGAAATAGAGACTTTTGAACGTAGTAATTTCAACTAATTAATTACATTTATAAGAAGAATAAATACTGATAAAGAGAAATGGAGATATATTTATTTGTCAAATGCATGTATACCTGTGTCACCAGCAACCCTGGAATGATGCTGATTATTTTCATCATCCTAGTCAGCTCTCTCAGGACCCTTTTAATCATTCAGCCACCACAATCACTGTAGTGACTGCTCTGATCATCGTCATCATAGGTTAGTGTTTCCTGTCCTAGCCTTTCATGTGATAGAATTCATATAATATATACTCTTTTGTATGTGCCTACTTGTTAGGACACTCAGCTATTTAACTCAAACTTGTCCACACTGAACTTCCATCAAAATGACCTCCACAGTTTAGATTTTCTCACCCTCTGTACTGTTTTCCATGGAGATTTGCCTTCCTGGCATCTTTGTAAAGGGTTAGAATTCTTCGCATCCTTCTGTCTCTTCAACTTTTGGTTCAGTGTCTCACCCTGTAACCTCAAGTCTGATGGACCTAATAAGAACTGTTAATTTTTGTAAAATTTTTTTTTTTCATTTTTTTGTTTGATATGAGTTCTTGCTGTGCTGTCCAGGCTGATCTTAAACCTTTGGGGTCAAGGGATCTTGCCTTGGCCTCCTGAGAATCTGAGACTATAAGTGTGTACCACTACACCTGGCTTTTCATTTTTGTATATGTGAGCTTTTTGTTGTTGTGAATATAGTAGGGACTCAAGAGCTCCTCACAGGCCAGACCAGAGACCAAAGGTATCTCAGTGTTATTTACATCACCTGAATTTATTGAGGCGTATTTTATTGTTCATCATGTGATCTACCTTGTCAAGGTTCCATGTGCAATGGAGACAAATGTGTATCTGAAATTATGCGGTGAAATTTTTTTTCTAAATAATGATTAGATTTAATTCATTGATATGTTATTAACAATTTCTGTATCCTTGTTGGTTTTATTTTATATTTTCCCATCTCTTGTTGAAGAAGATTGTAAAGATTGCAACTGTGATTGTATATTTATCTATATATTTCTTTAGTTTTATGTTTTTCATTTTACGTATTTTGAAGCTTTATAATTAGATACACACCTAGCTAAAAAATGTCTTCTTAATGAATAGATCTTTTAAGACTATGAAATAGACCTTTCTAATTCTGATGATGTTTTTTAATCCATGATTATAAATCTCTGATACTCATTGCTGCCACTTAGTTTTTCTGGGTTTTGTATTTGCACATAAATAGTTTTTCACACTTTTACTTCCAATCTGTTAGTGACATATGTTTAAAAAATACTGTTTTTGAATGACACTCATTTTATGTTTTCTTTGTTTTAATTTTTAAAATTTTTGGCCATTTGCGGACTTTGGGAGGAGAAAACCAGGCCTCGCAAGGATGTGACTCTGCCTCACAACTAGTGCCATGCATGGGCTACTACCAGAGCGGGGACAGCCAGACCCAAGCCTCTCTCCATAGGTCAGCACCATTCATGGACTGCAGAGCAAGAGAACAAGGCCTCACTAGGAAGGGATAGCTGCCTGGAAACCATATTGTTTTCATTGTTTTGTTGGGTTGGGTTTTATTCTCTTTTGTTTTGTTCAATTATGTTAAATCTGATCACATGAGCAGCTACTTAAAATATAGCAAGACGTATTATGGTAGCCATTTTGAATTTACTATTGGCTTGTTTTGAATTCTTTTATTGCATTCATTGTTTTGTTTCTAGTGTTTCTATTCTATTCTGTTGTGTTCAATTTTTACTATGTCTCAAAGTATTTGCAGCTATTTTGAAGACAACAAAAGGCATTATTGTAACTATTGTTGATTTCATAAGGCTTTGAAGTCCTGTAGCATTTATATTGGTACATCTTGATTGGTTTTATTCTGTTTTACTTTCCTTGGTTTTATCCTCTTTAAAATAATAAAATAAAATAAAATAAAATAAAATAAAATAAATAAAATAAAATTTTTATGTAGGCTAAAACCCTGCATTTTGTTTAAGATATTTAGTCCATTTCTATTTAACATTATTATTAATAATACCTACCTTCTGTTCATAAATTGAGGATCATTCTGGCATAAATATAATCTTCTCTATTAGCTTTATTATTTTGCATATTACTTGTATATTTTAATTACTACCTAAAGGTTACTGAAAATTATAATAAGTATCTTTGATTTATTACAATTTATTATTCCAAGTTCTGTTAACTTCCTTGAACTTGAACTAATTTCTCATTTTATTAATGTATATTATTATGCTTCAACAGATATATTTGAACTATGTGATTCATTAGTAGTATTGTTTAGATAATGGACAGTATATGCAGACACATATATATCATTATCTTTATCTATATATGATATCTATCTCTATGTAAGATATAGTATGATATACAGATAGATATGGGTACCTTGACTTGTTAATCATAAAAATTTAAATTGCTTATGAATATCTGTATTTCTATTTGGTATTATTTCCTCACTCCCCGAACAATGTCTTTCTTCATTTCTTCTAACACCATCTGTCTGGTGATAAAACTTTCTCCAAGTTTGTGTGTTTACTTTCTTTAATCTTACTTTTTCAAAAACAGGTATCTAAATTTCTTGAAATCTTAAATATTTGTTTTACAGTTTTCTCCTGGATGTCATAGTTTCTTATTTCAATTGAACCAGCACCCTAATTGTTGGTTCTCTACATATACTTGTATATCTTAATGGTTTTATGATTTTCTTTGTATTTGTTGCAGTGATTTGATTATTAAACGTACAACTGTAGTTATCTTTGCATTTTTCAAGGAAGATATTCACATTCTTACATCTGTAAGATTTTTTAATTACAAATTTTTAAATTTTATCATACATTCTTTTCTGCCTCTTTCTCTTGTTTTCATCAGAAAATTTAATTTGAAATTTGTTAACTTATGTTCTAAAAACCTTAACAATTTTCTTATATTTCATGTTGAGTATTTCTTTTATCATGACTTTTCTCATATAGGATCAATTTCTATAACTTGAAGTTCTCTGTCTTATTTCCTCTGCTGTGTCCTTCTCTGCTACGGTTTCTCATATCTGTCTCTTTTATTTTTTCATTCTCTACTTTGCTTCTTTGGAGTAATTAATCATCTTTTCACACATTTTTTTCCCATGCGTTTACTTTGCATAGGTATCATGGTTATTTAAAATTTTACTTAAAGTATATAATCATATTCTAAATGCAATTTAAATTTCTAGTGACAGTAAAATTCACTCTTGTCACACACACACACACACACACACACACACACACACACACACGCGCGCACATTCAAATTGACAAGAAGTGTTTTCCATGTTGCTAATGTCCTTTAAGTGAAATGGCACAGTGTCTGTATATAATCTGAGTATATCTTCCCATATCTCATGGCTCTAAATTACTTATACCAAATGAAATGTAAAGGTTATATAAATAGATGTTATATTTATTGAATGGTAAATAGTGACAAAAGAAAAATTTATGTGCATATCCAGTAACAATTGACCCTTAACAATTATTTAAAATACTCACTTGGTTGAATTTGCAGATGTGGAACATAGACACAGATTTCTGACCATTGTCTGGATATACTTAACATTTATTATGTTTATGCATATTATCTTCATTTCTTTCTCTTTTCCTCCTTCATTTTCTTTTAAAATATGATTCATTTATCTTATTATTATATAACATTTATATATAGTTGAAGAATGATTTATTTTTGTTTTCTTAATGAATGAGCAAGGAGAATATAAATATTTTCAGTCATTCTCCAAAAATATCTTTCGTTAATTTTTACAGAATTAACCCAAAGATACATAATAGTGTTTTAGTAATTTCAAGAACATTACATTGGCTTTGTTTTTCTATTATGTATTTGATGATTTGCTCAAAATCTTAATCTAAGCTGTTTAGTAAGTTTTCTTCACGATGTCAACGTTTTACATATATATATATTACAACATCATATGAAGGGATTGATATTGGTTGAATCCACTAACATTATTCAAATTACAACAATTTTACATCAACTTAACTAAGCATATTATTAGTTGTATGCAATTTAATCTCTTATGTAGATTGATGAGCACCTCCATAAACAAATTAATTTCTTCGAACGAGTTTCTCTTGCTACTCTGTTACATAGCCAGAGAAAAATTTCCTTCTAATCCTTTTCCTAGCTTAATTTAGGTTATAATTCAATACTTTATTACTTTATTAATCCAGTTTTGACTATGTGAAGCTTTTCAGTTGACCCTGTGTCTTTTTTATGATGTTAGTTATTGGGGCTATTTCTGTAGCATTTCCTTGATTTCTAGACCCATAGTTTGCTCCAGATCATGTTACCAGGGATTGCATTAAATACATAGGTCATTTAGGATTGTGTTGACATCTTAACAATACTAATACTTCTGATCTACAAACAATTATATAGTTTCATTTATTTGTTCTTTTTATCAACAAAGTTTTATAGATTTCAAAGTACTAGTGTTGAAATTCTCTTATTAAATTTAACTCTAAATATTTCATAGTTTTGATACTATTATAAATAAGATTGTTCTCTTAGTTTCATTTTTTTAGATAACAGTTATACCAGATCTAATTGGAATATATATATTGCTTTGTTGAAATTATTTATAAATCTTTAATTAGTTTCTTTGTAGGTTCTTTAAGTTTTGTGCATATAAATGTATGATCTTTCTGTTGTCAAACAATCTCAGTTCTTTATTTCTAAGGTACATTTACACACACACACACACACACACACACGCACACACCTTCCTAATATGCTGCCTAGAACCTCTAGCACAGTGTTGAGTATTGGTGGTGAGACTGGACATCCCGTTATGGTTAGTGGTCCTAGAAGAAAATATTCCAGAGTTTTATTATTAAATAAAATGCTAGATTTTTTCTTTGTGTAGATCAGTTTATCATGTGATTTTTAAAAAACATTTCTAGTTTTTTTATACTTAACATCAAAAATTTGAATTTTCTTCAACATTTTTCATGTCTATTGAGATGACTGTGTTTTCTTCCTTAATGCTACAGGTATGACATGCTACAGTTACCAATTTTGTATGTGATATCACCTTTTCAATTTTGTGTAGATCTAACTTCATGCTGTTTACTCTTTTTGATGTTACTAATTCAAGTTGAATTTGCTACTATTTTGTTGAGGATTTCTTTGTATGTATGAGGGGTCAATAAAGGTCTGTAGTTTCCTTGTGATACTTTGATGTCAAATAATATTGATCTTATAACATGGATTCTCTCCTTATATTGGTATCAATTCTCATATAAAAGGTTGCTAAAATTTGCCATTCACTGGTGAAGTCACATGGACTTGTGTTTCTGTTTGTGGAAAACTTTTCTGAATACTGGTTATGGATATATTCAGGTTTTCTAGTCTTTCTTGGGTCAATTTCAGTAGTTTATATTGTTCTAAAAATTTATTTTCTCCGTATAATGTAATTTGTTGGCATACAACTGTTTAGATTATCATTTTATGATCTTTATTATTTCTATAAGGTGAGCAATAATTTCCCTCTTATGTTCTTTTTCACAATTTAAGTCATCTCTCCTTTTCTTTTGGACACAGTTACTAAACACTTGCCAATTTGATAGATTTTAGTGTCTGAGGTTATGTTTATTTTCATTTTTGTTTAATTTTGCAGCTGTGGTTAACAATAATTCACCTTAGTAGTGGAATTATTTTCAGAGACTTTGTGGATCTCATCCAATCAATTAGATACATTATGAACAAGAAATGAGGTTAACTAAGAAAAATACATTTTTTTCAAAATTACAGCCCTAACTTCTGAGTTTCTATTCTGTGGCCCTAACCTGCTGATATCACACTCATATATCCTAATAATCACAAATTCCTTTTGCACACACCCATAGAGCCATAGTTCAGAAATATTATGGGGTTAGTCCCATACTGCAGCAATAAACCAAATATTGCAATGAAGCAAGCCATAAAGAATTTGGTTTCTTAATGCATATGTTATATTTATACTGTAGTCTATTCAATGTTCAATAACATTATTTCTAACAAAATGTACATATCTTAATGAAAAGCTATTTTACTGCAAAACATGTTGTTAACCATGTGAGATATTGGAAGAATATCAGCAATAGAACTGTTTGAAGCATGTTTGCCTCAAACCACTAATTTTAAAAAATGTACTGCCTGTGAGGTACAGTAAAACAAAACCCAATAAAACAAGGTGTAATCTGCCCCCCCCACAGACTAGTGCTCATTAATGATAGGGATACATTTTGAGAAATTCATCATTAAGTAATTTCATCATTGTGAAAGTATCATAAACCTAGGTGCCACAAGTCTATCATTCAATGTGGCATCTTGATGCGATCAAAGTACAAGGTAAGCTGAATATGTGTGAGGCTGCTGCTGGCATGGTACGGCAGACTATTTTACAGTAAATTTTCTGTTAATAAAGTACAGTCTTAGTTAATGTTAAGCACGTAGTAGAGAACATTAAATATATAAGCCAGTTATGTTATCATTTATTATCAAGTATTATATTCTAAACATAACTGTATTATTATATTTTTATGAACCTGGTGGTACTATGTCCTCCACACCCACCACCAACATCACCTAAAGTACATAAGTAATATATTGTATTATGGCGCTGTGGCTTTAAGTGGTATGAATTTCCTACTTCCATTATAACCTTTTGTGTCACCTTTTTTATATTCAATCACTGGTGGAATGTCCTCATGCAGCGAACATTGCTGTATATATAACGTTATGTAGTCAATAGGCTGGCTTCAGCATACTGCCCTGGGGAATCCTGGGCAATACTGATGCACATCTCACACATGCACTCATTAGCTTTAGCACTCACTAATGTTTCTTAGTTGAGATAAACATTTTAATGGTGTTTTCCAAAAGATATTCCTTCTACTTTTGTCACTCTTTACTAAGGAAAAGCTTAATCTACTGTACACGCATTTTTTTAGTTACTGTATGGTGAACAACAGATTGTGATTATTTGCCATTACTATTTATTTTTATATTTGAATTATGCCCTATTTGACCAGGGAAAATACAATTAACCTGGGCATCAGTGGGTTCTGTGACCTGCCCTATTATTTGTTCTCTTGTATAACCAAATAATTCAGTCTCACTTTATAGGGTACATTTCCCAGATGTGAAATTAGACATTTACCCAAAGTTCTGGTAGATTTTTTCTTGTTAAGAATGTTATTTAAAAATAGAATTGATTGCAAACAGTGCTTACATATATATTGAAATTTTGTTTTACCCAGGTCCTTTCTATGGACAGAGGAAGCGGGAGGGAGTATGTCGGTTTGTAACAGATGGAAGTGGAAGAGAAAGGAGGAGATAGAAAAAGGAGAAAAGGTAAAGAGACAGAAAAGAGAAGAGGAAGACAGAGACAGCTACAGGAGAGAGAGAGAAAAGAGAGGAAGAAAGAAGAGAGAGGAATTGCATGCATATATACATAAAAGCATGAGTTTAGTATTTGTCCAAAGCCAAACCAATAAAGAAAAATTCATTCTGGTTTTCTCCCTTTTCATATTTATAGCTCCCTCCTCTGAAAATTACAAACTTACCTTCGGTCTAAAGACACTTTATTCACGGCGTCTCTATTTATTGTCAAACAATTCCGCATGTGATGTGATGAAACACCCATCATTGCTTCTCTTCCGTAGAGCACCATTATTCCATTTCCATGCAGGAAGTTGTTTCATTTTCCATTTTCTTTCAAGATGTTGATATTTAATATATGCTACTCTTTCTGATTTTTTTACTTGTTTATGGTAGGTTTTGCAAAATAGAATATTTTTTAAAATTTATTTTTCCTGTATTTTTAATTTGATGGTCTATTGCAATATCTTTATTAATATCACAGAGGCAACCACACTAGTTATATTTAATTTTTGTTCTAATCTTTGAATTTTCTCTTTCATGTCTTTAGAAATAATTAGCATATTTTCCCTTCATCCTCCTCCCATATTGTTCAGATAGTATTCACCATGTTGCTTTTCCTTTAGTGTTTTATCCAGAAATTTTACTATTCTCATTTTATTTATTAAAATCTATAACTAATAATTTCACTTACTTTCTTCCTGAATACTATTATTGTCCATGTGTTATTTACATACTAATTTAATCCCACATATTATACAATATTATTAAAAGTCAATATTTACTCAACTTTACTCACCTTTATCATTTTCCCTTCTTATTTTTTGCATAGTCTCACACATTTATTCTGTAACAATTTCCCTTACTCTTCAAAAGAGTTTTTCTGGTTGAAAGTTAGCAAACAGTAGGCAATTTCAATCGTGTTTCTATGAAAATATGTCAGTTTTAACTTTTGCTTTGCAGAAGGAATTGCTGGAAAAATTTCTAACCTAATTCTATATTGTTTCAGGATAGAGTGTCATCACCTATTATTGGTAGCAAGAATGAAGCCATTAGTTTATTGTGGAGTACTTTTCCCTTTGGCAATGTTCAAGAATTTTTGTGGCATTTTATGTTTTGTAATTTCATTGAATTATGTCTCCATAAATATTTGATACATTCTGGATGACACTCCCTGGATTTGCTAAATGTCTACACTAATATTTTTCAACAAATCTGTTAAGTTGTGAATGATATCTATTTTTCTCCTCATTATGTTCTTTCCATCTCTTTCTGGAGTTCTTATCTGTGCGTTGAACCTTCTCACATCACCCATTGCATCTCTTTATTTATCTTTTACAGTTCTCTGCCTCTGCAGGAAGAGTCTTACGCACTTCCTTGCCTTGGATGTATAATCCAAATTTACCACAAATTCTCTCTTCAGTTATGTTCATTTTGACAACCAGCCAATTAATTCTTGTCATAAGCTTCATTTCCATAGTTTGTGTTTGATTCACATATAGATTTACTATCATGTAATATATTTTTCTTTGTTGTATTTTAGTTACTTTTATTGCTATATTAAGTATATTAAATATACTTTTTTATATCTCATATATTGACTACATTTGTACAGTATACCATACTTAGTATATCTTGTATCACATAGATATATTTGAGATATTACATATAATAGTTCTGATATATATATCCAATGTTTCTGTGATTTTGTTTCTAATGAATCAAAATAATTCTGGCCTCTTTCCTTTTTTGTTTAGAAACTTGCTTTCATAGTTTTTAACATTGGAAAAATATAGATTTAAGCATTTCTTTTTTGTTTGTCATTGTTATTATTTTGTTTCTTTTTTATTTTGCACTGAGGATTGAACCCAGGACCTTCACACTGAACTACACGCCCAGAACCATTTTTACTTTTCATTTTGAAATAAGATTTTACTAAATTGTCCACTCTGGGATCAAACTTGTAATCTTCTTGCCTAAACCTCCCAGAAGGTTGGAATTACAGACTTTTACCACTACCCATAGCATGTGTCTTTCTTTTGAGTAGTTTCTCTTACAAACACACACACACACACACACACACACACACACACACACACACACACACACACGCATTTTATGTGATGTTTGTTTTGCTTCTTCTAAAAATCAGAAAATACTTCTAGTCCAGTGTTAAGATGAACTAAATGTGGTTTGGGTGTTAATATGAAAATTTTTCGTGTTACCCACTAACTTTGCCACCTCGCAGTAGTTTTGGGGGGATGGTTTCAGAATTTCAATTTCTCACCTTATACAGGGATTTATATTTGCTTTCTGTCTCCTTGATAGCTTCATAAATTTGTTTTGGACCTTTGGAAACTGACATCTACTCCCAGGGGGGAAGAAGTGTCTTCAGGCTCTGCATGCCCTGGAGATTCATGACTGGTTTTTGTTTCTGGCCAAGTTGTTATATAAGAATTTTGAGCTCTTTGCTTTACATTTTAACTCTTTGGAGATTAGCATAATCCACCATTTTTAACATGGCATTGATATTTATGGAATAGGGAAATGATTACAATAATGTATGTAATGAAATAATTTTATATTTTATATAAGTTCATAACCAATGCAAAAGAAAATCATATTGTTACTAGTTACCAGAGATTTCATATTTGCTCTAAAAGTTTTAAACATTAAAAAAATGTTTTAATCATTAAACTACAGAATATGTATTTTAAATTATATAACCATACTACTGGGCTTAGTGGCATATGGTATAGCTAATAGACTGTACAAGTATGAATATTTATATGCACACATAATCAGATATATTTAAATCTGATATTTCTTCTGATTGTTGTAACACTGAGTGAATTACAATACCTTAATGTGATACGAAATTTGACTTTTTATGGTGACAGCAGTGAGAATTCATTATATGACTGGTGAAATACTCCTTTTTGTGAAGGCCTCAGCTCACATCCATTCTAGTTACATGCTCTGGCTGAACTATATCCATTGTTTGGTTAAACCCAGAAACATTATTTCTTTGGAGTAACAATGAAGAAGGTGCCCTGGAAAATGCAAACTGCAGCTGATAGGGTTTAGAGGATGGGTTCAAAAAGTTGTGGAGGTAAGTCCTTATTCAGTCATTGAATGCATTTTTAGGAATGCTCCTTGCATTTTCAGTAATAGGCACAGGTAGGATTTGCTTATGCTTCGGTGAAATCTGGAGGCAGTTTCACTACAGGACATGAGAGTGTGCAAGTGACCACACTCCAAATAAGGAGTTAGTCTCCAGATTGCCCTGGGGAAATTTTAGAATGTGCATTCTAAATGTGCATTTTGAAGTGCTTTTGTTGACTTTTCCGTTATGCAGAGCTCCAGAGTCCCTGCTGCTCTGCAGTCTCTGTCTCAGCCACCACTCATGACAGCACATAACAGTTTCCCCCCAGGAGAAAACAGGAAGAGGACTGTAAACATCTGTAACACGGAAACATGGGAGGGAGGCGTGTTGATTTTTCAGACGATAAAAACTGTTTTTCTGATTAAAAAATCATTAATGGCATTA
This sequence comes from Hydrochoerus hydrochaeris, assembly GCA_004027455.1. Lineage (NCBI taxonomy): Eukaryota > Metazoa > Chordata > Mammalia > Rodentia > Hydrochaeridae > Hydrochoerus > Hydrochoerus hydrochaeris. The sequence continues at coordinate 235,922 of PVLA01002229.1, read as the reverse complement.
AATCTGATATATTATTCAATCCAAGATTACATATTTTAAAAATTTATTTTTTCTTTCTTTGAAAGCTTAAAAATTGTATGTTTTAACAATATGAAAGATATAGAGGGATATTTGCATTTTCTTTATCTAGTCAGCATTAAGTTCGTTTTTCTGGTTGAGGAAAGATTTATTTAAGAAACAGAGCTTCATCTTCCCTGGAGAAGCTGAAAACGCAGACTTTCTCTCTTTGGCTGTCTTATACATAAGGCAGGGAGCAGGACTTGGGTTCCTGTAAGGAGATGTGGTGAGCTTGTAATTTTAATCCTATGCTTGTTCCCTAAACTACTGGGAGAGGAACCTATCTTTGCTATGTATGTGATGACAAATGGCAGTTACTTGATGGGCAGCAGAAGTATTGCATACTGTGGGGTCCACATTGGTGCACTTTATAGCTAGAACTTCCTGGTTCACAGCAACAGTATCCCCATGGGCTTCATTTTCAGTACTGTTTCTCTTTATGCAGCTACAAAATCTTGTTTGCTGGATTTCACAGGGCTCTGTGATCATTTGATATCCCTTTAACATAGGCTTTTCCAGGTTATATTACTCATATTTTATTTCTGCTTCTTTCAATTAATAGAAATAGAAGATGTAGTTATCACCTTATTTTGTTTTTCAGTATTTTTCATTTAAGAAAATAAGTATATAATGTTACTAACACTGATTAACTCTAAGAATTTGATTGTAATGAAATGGGTTTAGGAATAAGTAAGTTAACACAAGGCAATTTTCCACCTTAACAAGCACATTTCAGATGTGAAACATTTAGTGAAAACAGGCTCAATTGATGCTATATCCATTTACTGGTATTACTGAAGCAAATTAATTAACAGTGGTTCACACACACACAAATATTGTTTCATGCTTTTGGGTGTCTGACATCCAAAGTGGGTGTCACAAGACTAATGTCAAGTCCATAACAGGCTGCTGTCCTCCTGGAGGTTATAACAGGAGCCCATTTCTTGGATCACTCCTGCTCCCTAAGCAGGCTGCAGTCCTTACCTCAGGGCTCTCCTCACTTTACCAGTAAGTCATACCATCCCTCTGCCCTTTGCTTCTGTCCTTCTATTTCCTCACCGCTCTGGGGTGCACAGGCCTGAGGTCTGATCTGATCACCACATGAAGTCATGTTCCAGCCCAGTCTCTGAGTCTCTTGTTGCTCCAGTCCACAGACTTTTTTGACTTTTTTATAGTTTCTTTTTCTTTTCTTTTTCTTATTTTGAGACAGACTTTCACTCTGAAGTTCAAGTTGACCTCAAACTCACTTTTTAGTCCAGGCTGAACTCAAACTCACAGTGAATCTCTTGCCTCAACCTCCTAGTTCTGGGATTACAGGCATGTGCCACCACACCTACCATCCCCCAGATATTTTATAAGTTTCCAATAGGTAGACCTCACACATGGCTGTAGGTAGTGTTTGACTTCCGTTTTTGGAGGTACCCCATTTCAAAATAATGTCCATAAATACATACTGGAAGAGTCAGAAATGTACAAAAGCATTTGGTGACTACATTTCTTCCTCATAAATTTCAATTAGTTGCTGTTTATTTTGAGATACTGAGGATGGAACCCATGCCTTGCTAAAGTTAGACAAGTTCTCTTCCACTTAGCCACAACTCCATTCTCTCTTTTTTTTTCATTTTCTCTTCTCATGAATTTATACTTTGTTTTTGTGTTTTTGAATGTGAGAGAAGTAAAACACAATAGTTAATTTCCTTGTCTACATCTTTCTGTATATGCTGTCTTTATTGAAGGGTGTTTCATCTTACAATTCACTAATTGCAACATATGCTGTAACTACTATTAGAAAATGTAGTCATGCAACTTTCATCTTAATCTACCTATAGTGCATGCCCTTCACATCAAAACCTGCTTGCCTGACCATTCATAGTTCATCCACACCACACTCCCTGCACAAAGCACCAAGAACCTGCTTTGGTTTTTATGATTTACTTTCCTTATTATTCTCTATATAGATAAGATAATATGTAGTCTTTCTCTTGTATTTCACATGGTATCTCTGAGGTCCTGTCCTGTATGATGTCAGAAATCTGTTACATTCTACTGGTGAGAAGTAGTTGTGTATTATGTTTACTTATTTACTAGGTGATAGCTGTTTGAATGATTTTCACATTTTGGTTATTCTAAGCAATACTAATGTGAAAATTTTCTGTAGAAAATGTTTTTATAATTATATTCTGTAAATAGCCAAGGGTAGACATATTAGGTCATAGTGGAGCTGTACATTTAACTTTTCACAATGCAAAAGTGCTTAGAATCCAAATAGATTAACTTTTATTAAGCTCTAATTCAAAAAGGAAAAATGCAAGAAATTATAAATAAAGCCGGGTTCTGAAGGAGGGAATCCCATGCCTGTATGATTGATCACAAGAATTATTCACAAAACACTCTGCAAGAACCACAACCTTCCACAAAAGCCATTGTGATCTTACATAGCAAGCACTTCTACAGAGACACCTGCCCAACAGTGGTCTATTCAGACTTGGATTTGTTTTGCTCCTTGTTAATCAGAAGAATTACTATTTCAAAGTAACTTTAGTGAATTTCTTTGTTTTTATATTTTAAAATTTCCCCTTGCCTCAAAGTCTGAGTGTGTTTGTAGTTTATATAGCAATAGTACATACATTCTCTGTGCACTGCTATTTTCTTTCCAAGTACATTTAGAAAATCTTTGAAGAATCTCTCTGTAACTGCTATTTAGGTTGATAACAGAAACTTCTGAAATGGTAAACAATCTTACATTCTCATCACCAAAGTGTTAGTGTTCTATCTCCTTCACATCTTAGATAATACTTCTTTTCAGGATTTGTAAAATAACTTTAGTAGTGTGTACCAATTTAACAAACTACTGTGTTCCAGTGAAGTATTGTGATACATGAACATAACATATTTTGATCACATTTATCATCTCCCTATTACCCTTCTTTAAGCTTCCTCTCTTGTTCCCCTTAGTCTCAGGCTTTAAAAAGATAACAAACAATATTTGCATTCCTAATCCAGGAAGAAAAGAAATTACCTCAACATGATAAACAACACCTACAAAAACCCTACAGTTAGCATTGTACTTATTAGTGAAAGACTGATTTTCACCTGTAATCAGGAACAAGTAAACATGTTCATTCTTACCACAGATATTAATGTTCCTACTAAAGTACTAATCTGTAAAATAAGGGGCTAAAAGAAGTGAGAATCAAGAAGGGAAGAATAAAAGTGGCTTTATTTTCAAGTGGTTGTCTGTATAGATGATATTAAGAGAACACTAGCACAAATTCTTGTAAGTTAAGATTAGACAGAGTTCTTAGACATGATCACAACAGCACAATACTTAAAAAAATACTACAATGTTTGAGCTTCACCAACGTTAAAATCACTTCCTCTTGAACAACTTGGTTGTGGGGAACCAAACCCATGCCAACAACTAGAGGGAAAATGTCAATAAATTCCATGCCTGGAAAGAATTTCTTTCCACAATGTAACACGTAGAAAAAATAATGGGTGTACATGAGTAGAAGACTCAGAGAGAAACTCTGCTTTTCAGGAGCATGTGTAGAAGCCAACACGTGCATGCGTTGTGTCAGCATCACAGCACTTCGGGGGGAGCTTGTGAAAGTCACAGATTGGCATGCTCTAGAGGTTGTTGAAAACTTGGGCTCAATGCACTGTAGGAGTAGAAAATAATTGTAGGAATTTTGCAAACATCCTGACAATTTAAATGGTTTAATATGCCCTATCTAACCTAAAAATCACATGATTAGTTGGTTACAACTGAAGAATGAAATCATCTGCACACAACAACCTGAGAACAGTTAAGCAAGATGTGATGTGCTCAAATGATAACACAGAGTGACCATCTGACTCCACCGCTGGAAATAGTTTGCCCCCACAAGAACATTTACAGTAGTATTTTTCATAATATTGATATAGCATATAAAAAGCAAATTGTCATCAAATGGCAAATGGTTATATAAAAATAGTATATTGATATGAATTTTAACATTATGTCAAATGAAATCATTTGGGCATGAAACACTGTGTTACATAGATGCTTTCAGGTGGTACATCTAAAACAAAATATCTATAGAAACAGAAAGTAGATTTTATTATATTGTGTGGACTGTTTGGTGGGGTAATGGAAAGTGATTATGGGTATGTAGTTTGGGATCTATTTGAATACAAATTATAAAATTAGAATATGTAGGTGGTTGCAAGGCCAAATATATAAAAAAAACTTCTGATTTATATGCACTAAATGGATGAATTTATGACACTTGGATTATGATTGCATAGTCATTAAAATAGTTTATATACTTTATCAATTTTGACAGAATTCTTTAAATATAAAAATTAGTATGATGAAGACTTCATATTTCACAAAATAAAAGATTGTGAGTTTGTGTGCCTGTATATCAATATCTTTATTACATCATTGTGAAGCACTGGGTTTTGATAAGGTGCATGATTCTGTAACATGACTTCATTCTGGTATAACAGGAGAAAGGTACATGGTTGCACTCCCCAAACATCTATGCTCAGAGGTAGGGCTTTTAGAACATGAGTAGTTCATGGGGGGCTATATTTAACAGTAGATTGATCTGCATTCAGTTTATAATTGAATATACTGTTAGGAGGCCTCGTTGGAAGAGGTATGTCACTGAGGGTGTGTCTTTGGAACCTGTATCTGTTTTCCTGGCCCCTTCCACCTCTTTCTGCTTCTTATCTGCCATGAGGCAAGTAGTTTTGATCTACCATGTGCTTCTACCATGTCATTTCTGCCTAGTAGACAGCAGATCATGGAATGAAATCTCCAAACCATAAGCCAAATTAAATCTTTCTTGTTTAGGTTATGAGAGTCAGGTATTTTATTGAAGAGATAGTTAATTTGACTTGTATTGAAAGCAGAAGAAGAAAGTATCATTAGTAAAGCCATGACTACTCTTCATATCATCTGCTTTGTGAAGTAAATATAGCTATCTTCAAAGACATGACAAGAGTGAATTCTGAATTTTACCTTAAATTGTTGGTAAAAAGAAATTGTCATTATTCTTACATATACACATTTATTAAGCATGAATAGTATCAGGAATTTCTCACAGTACATATGTATTGTTAAATTATTGACTATTTTTTTGAAGGAGCATTTTTTTGATAAAAAAAAGACAAACTAAGTAATAGTTTCTTCCAGGCATATCAGAAGCTAATCGCTACCATCTCTTGATTGACATTTTGACCATTAAGGGATCATGCTGCTGAGCTACTATCCTCTCCATTTTAGGATAGTCATAAGATCAGAATAAAATTTTATTATAATGTCTTATTTTTCTTTTGTAATTAAATAGTAGATTGTGAAATTCTTATTTCTTTTGTTCCTTCTATGTTAAGGAAGAATTTGCCCCCCATATTTCATATCAAAATTATTTATCTTGTCTTTACTTTAAAAGAATCTGACTGGATATAAAGTCTGAATTATTTTTCTCCTCTTACATTAGTTTAAATGGATGTATTTATGTACTTCTAGATAGCATTTTTGAGTGAGATGTCTGTATTATTTTTCTTCTGTCTTTGGTGGTTGGTTTCTTTTGACATTCTTTTCCTCTAGATTTAAATAATTTGATTATAATTGTCTTTCCTCTTATGGTTCAGTAAAGTTCATAGGTCTATTTATGTATAGTTTTTATTTAGTTTGGTGGAAATTATGGCTGGGTTCATTAATATACTTCTTTTCTTATAATTCCAGTTATACATACCTCTCTCAGCAAAGTAATTTTTTATTCTTTAAGTTTTTCTCATTGTTCCTTCTAAATAGTTTTTAACACTCTGCCCTTAAATGCATTGATATTTTTCCTAGAAATTTTATAAGCTATTACTCACACTCACTATGTATTTTGTCCCTATAATTTTGATTATTTTTGCATTCTATATTCATAGTCACCATGCTCATGGTTTCCTGTGCTTTCTTCAACCTGTGAAACATATTCAATATACTATAGCTACTTTAATATTCTTGTCTAATATTTCTGACTCTTGTGCTGCTTTGCAGTCTATTTGTATTATCTCTTCATTTTGGATTTTTTTTTTTGCTTTGTTACACATCCAGTAATTTTTGGTCAAAAGTCCAAAACTATACATTACCTTTTTAGGTAGTATCTGTATTACCACATTTGAGATGGGGTCTATGATTCAGATATGTTACTTGGAATCAGCTGAAACTTTCTAAGCATGTTTGTAGATGTTCTTGGCTGGAAACAGAATGTTTCCCATAAAGCCAGTATGTAGCACTCCTCTGAGCCTTCTAGGTACCACACAGAGGAGTAGTAGGTCTCATTCTACCTGATGGGAGGCTCATCGTTCTTAGCCCAGCATGAGCTCTTGGGCTAGTCCTGCTCACTCATTTCTATCTGTTAAACCTTAAGTGACTCCTCTTCCAATTTCCAAGCTCTCCAATACCTTCCTGTTCTCTAATATTTCATTTTTTTATACTTGCAAGTTTCCTGGCCTACGTGAACTATAAATTCTATCCTAGCTCAAAGACATAGCCCAGCCTGATGTGGCTCTCCAGTGCTGCATCCTGCACTTGTGTCCTGGCAGTAAACTGCACCAAGCACAGTATTTACTTTATTTCACTCATTTTCTTCCTTATAGGAACCATTTTCTTTTCTACTAGTATATATGTGCAGTACATATTGATTATGCTTATCCTGGGGAATTTGTACATAGATGTGATACACCTTAGTTGTTCTTTTTTCTCCTTTCTCTCTCATGCTCCCTGCTCCCAATAACTTGTTCTCATTTGAAAAAAAAAAAACTATTTCTATTTTTCTTTAGTTATCTCTTATTTATTCTCTTTTCCTTTTATCTAAAATAGCTTAAAAAACCCCAACAATTTCTAACATGTGTTATTTAATATCTTACATGTTTAATACATGAGTTCTCATTCAATTCCTGAAATTCCATCATGAGTAGGTATAAAATACATAGCATTCCACTGTTTCTGTCTTTGAACTTTTATGATACATTCTTACAGTAATAGTGCCAACCCCATATCTTCTATTAATCTTTATTTTTCTATACTTTCTCTACTGGTTATACGTCTTTTTGAGGATTTAGATTCATTTGGTCAAAATGCCATCCCTGACACAGTATCCCTATTGATAAAACAAAGACATGTATTTCTACGTAGGATGCTGATTGGTGGTAGTAAAGTTGGAAATGTGGCTGATTTTGGCAAAAACTGCCAGTTTTTCTTAAGCATCATAGAAAGATCACTGCTCCATGAGTCTCTGTACTCTAATTGATTTGTTTGCTAGATGTTTTCATTATGCAAGTCAAACTCTGGCTATATGAAAAACAATACACCCAAAACTCTTAGGATTCCACATTGATTATGTACTTTTCATTACATCATCAAGGAAAAGCATCTAAATCCTATAACTCTCTTGCTTAAAAATGAAAAAAAAAATAAGGAAGCAAAATCTGGAAATAACAGCTGTCCTGAATAACAAGTCAGATGACGTATGATAACATTGAAGAAGCCTATATTACTATTTACAGAGAAAATCTTCCTAACTCTATAACTCAGATGAAGAACCAGTTTGTTTCCAACTCTCAGCAATTAATATGCACTTTTCTTGAAGAAAGATGATCGACTTCCGTCACATTTTGCCAATGCTGCTTTTTTATGTGCCCTTACCAATTATACTAGGAAGAATGGTAATGCTGAGACAAGATGCAAACATCTCTCAGCAGAGGTCAGAAAATCATGGACTATAAAGAGAAAATAGAACAAAACAGATGCATTTTTCCATCTTAAAGTGGCCGAATAGTTAGAGGTGACATTCTGAAAAACACATGGGGACATAAGATACAGCTCCCATTATCTGTGATGAAATCCCTTTTCCTAAAGTATTGGAATATATTTTAATAATTGACAAACCAATTCTGTGCAAGCTGCATAGAAATTCTGCATCCATCACTGTACTGTATTCTAAAAAAATGTATTGTACCTTATCTTTATGACATGAACTTAAGCGCTATATGTGTCCTGAGGAAAAAGAGAGTCAAAATAAACAGTTATTCAATCTTTTGTCTCTCTATGCTGACAATGTATAGTTTTTTAAACAATTGGAACATATTTCAGAAAGGAAAGAATAAAGAAAGCATTTATTTTTTTCTTGATTTTCAACAAAAATTTTAAAGTTGATCATTTAGGCAGTGACAAATGTTCATAGATTCCAACAAAAAGTAAAAAACAATTATTTAAAAAAAATTTATTTTAAAGAGAATAAAACAAAAGAGGACAGAACAAAGCAGCTCAGAACAGAGCACTGTAACAACAAAGCAGTTCACAACAAAACAACCAGATATTAATAGTAGCTACCATAATGTCTCTTTCTTTGAAATAGTTGAGCATAGATTCACACACAATAATATTAAACATAACAAAACAGTATAAAACAATTCAACAGAATGAAAGTATTACAGGGCATTCTGAATCAAATAAGAGAAAATGAACAATGACTACTATAATACCTCATTTTCCATAAAACATTTGTTTATACTACCACACATATTAAAATCTAATAAGACACAACATGATAGAACCAATGGTAATAGAAGAACAAAGGCATAGTAGGACTTCAAAGCAAGATGATATTAAATCAGCAATGGCTGCCATATGTCTTGTTTTCTTCAAAATAATTGTTCATATCATCACCATATTAAAATTAAACAAAACAGAATAAAACCATTTCAACTAATGAATTAAAACATTATAAGTTTTCAAAGCAATGTAATGGGGCAACATGATTACCATAAAATCTTTACTCTTACCATTTCTTACACTAGGGTGACTGTATGGTATTTATCCATTTGATCTATTTTGCTTATGAGTATGCTGTCAAGTTGCAATCATTTATTTATAAATATATCAATTTGATCATTCTTTATAGCTGAGTAGTACTCCATTATAAAAATACGCCACAACTTTATAATCTATTTCTCAGTTGATGGGCACTTAGGTTGTTTCCAAGATCTGGCTATTACAAATTGTGCTGCTATAAACATGGGTGCACATAAAGCACTGTTGTATGATGTTTTCAGTTCTTCTGGGAATATGCCTAGGAGTGGAATAGCTGGGTCAAATGGGACTTCCAATCCCAGGTTTTGAGGAACCTACAGACTGATCTCCACAGTGGTTGCACCAGCCTACGCTCCCACCAATAGTACAGAAGAGTTCCTTTTTCCCCACAGTTTCTCCAGCATTCATTGTTGGTAGTCTTCTTGATCCTGGACATTCTTTCTGGAGTGAGATGTAATCTCAGGGTGGTTTTAACTTGCATTTCTCTAATGACTAATGATGAACATTTTTTCATGTATTTATTTACCATTTGTATTTCTTCATCTGAGAACTGTGTATTCATCTCAGATGGCCATTTTTGGATTGGGTCTTCGAATTTCGGGAATCTGATTTTTTAAAATTCTTTATAAGTTCTAGACAGAAGTCCTTTGTGGGAGGAACATTTCACTAAGATTTTTTTCCCAGTTTGTGGGTTTTCTTTTCACCATGCTGGAGATTTTTTTCGACATGCAGAAACTCTTTAATAAGACATGATCCCAGTTATTCATTCTGGGAAGTATTTCCCATGCAGTTTGTTTCTTGTTCATGAATTCTCTATCTACCCTATGTCTTCAAGATTTTTACCTACTTTGTCTTCCAACAGATGTAGTTTTTCTGTTTTAATATTTAGATCTTTGATCCATTTAAACTGTACCTTATTGCATGGTGAATGGCATGGGTCTAGTTTCAGTTTTTGGCATATGGAGAGCTATTTTTTTCAGTACCATTTATTAAAGAGACTATTGTTCTACCAAGGGGCATGTTTGGCTCCTTTATCAAAGATAAGGTGGCTGAGTGTGTTTGTAGTTATTGTTGTATCTTCTAATATACTGCACTGATCTTCAGGTCTGTTTTTATTCCAGTACCATGCTAATTTTATTGCAGTAGCTTTGTAGTATAACTTCAAGTCAGGGATTGTGATGCCTCCTGCCTCGCCTTTGCTGCTTAGAATTGCCTTTGTTAATCTAGGTTTCTTTTGGTTCCAGATGAATTTTAGGAGTGATTTCTCTAGATCTATGAGGTATGTTAATGGTATTTTCATTGGGATTGCACTGAATCTGTATGGCAATTTTGGGAGAATGGCCATTTTCACAATATTTATTCTTCCTATCCATGAACATGGGATGTCTTTCCATTTTCTGAGCTCCTCTTCAATTTCTTATTCAGGGTATTATAATTTTCCCTGTATAGCTCTTTTATTTCTTTCATTAGATTAATTCTTAAGTATTTCATTTTATTGGATGCTAGCGTGAAGGGTGTGGCTTCCCTTATTTTTCTCTCAGGGATTTTGTTGTTAGTATATAGGAACGCTATTGATTTTTGAGTATTGACTTGTATCCAGCTACATTGCTGATTTTATTTATTATATCTAGGAGTCTTTCAATGGAGTTTTGGGGGTCTTCTTTGTACAGTACTATGTCATCTGCAAATATTAATTTAACTTCCTCTTTTCCTATCTTTACTCCTTTTACTTCTCTCTCTTGTCTAATTGCTCTGGCCAGTATTTCCAGTACTATGTTGAATAGGAACGATGATAAGACATCCTTGTCTTGTGCCTGATTTTAAGGTAAAGGCTTTCAGTTTTTGGCTATTTAATATGATGCTGGCTGTTGGTTTGTCATAGATGGCCTTTATCATATTGAGGTAAAGACCATCTATTCTAATTCTCTGTAAGGTTCTTATCATGAATGAGTGTTGGAACATATTAAAAGCTTTTTCTCCATCTATAGAAATGATGTGATTCTTACTTTTTGCTCTATTGATATGATGAATTACATTTATTGATTTACATATGTTGAACCATCTCTGCATGCCTGGTATGAATCCCACTTGGTCATGGTGTATAATCTTCTTGATGATTTGCTGCATCCTGTTTGCCTATATTTTATTGAGAATTTTTGCATCTATGTTCATTAGGGAGATTGGCCTGTAGTCCTCTTTTTTAGCTGGGTCTTTCTCAGGTTTTGGTACCATAGTAATATTTGCTTCCAAGAATGACTTAGGAAGATTTGCTTCCTTTTCGATTTCATTGAAGAGTTTGAGGAGTGTCGGCATTAAGTCTTCTTTGTATTTCTTGTAGAATTCCTCAGTGAATCGGTCTGGGCCTTGGCTCTTCTTTGTTGGTAAGGACTTAATTACATTTTCAATTTCATTACTAAAAATTGGGTTATTCAGCAGTTTTACATCTTCTTAACTCAGCTTCAGTAGTTCATATGTTTCTAGGAGTCTGTCCATTTCTTCTGTGTTATCGAACCTATGCAAGTAGAGGTTTTTGAAATAGGTGTTGACGATCTTTTGTATTTCCATAGAACCTGTAGTGATTTCACCTTTTTCATTCCTTATTGCATGAATTGGAGTTTTTTCTTTCCTTTTTAAAATAAGGTTGGCTAGGGGCTCATCAGTTTTATTTATTCTTTCAAAGAACCAACTCTTTGATTCATTGATTCTTTGTGTTATTTTCTTAGTCTATAATGCATTAATTTCTGCTCTGATCCTTATAATTTCCTCCCTTCTTTTGGCTTTGGGCTTGGCTTGCTCTTCTTTTTCTAGAAGCTTGAGGTGTAGTATCAGGTTGCTTATTTGTGTCCATGCTGCTTTCCTGATGTGAATACTCAGTGCAATAAATTTTCCTCTGAGGACTGCTTTCATTGCATCCCACAGGTTCCAGTAAGTTGTATTGTCGATATTTTTTAATTTCTTCTTTAATTTCTTCTCTGACCCACTGATTGCTCAAGACTGTATTATTCAATTTCCATGTGTTTTGGGGATTTTTGCAGTTTCTTTTATCATTAATTTCTAGTGTCATGGTGCTATGATCTGATAACATGCTTGGGATAATTTCAATTCTTTTGCATTTACTTAAGTATGTTCTGTGGGCTAGTATATGGTCTATTTTAGAGAATGTCCTATGTACTGCTGAGAAGAATGTATAGTGTGATGTTATTGGATGGAACACTGTATACATCTATCAAGTCCATTTGTTCATAGATATGATTTGGCTCTGTTATTTTTTTGCTGATTTTCTGTCTAGTTGATCTGTCCCTTTATGTCAATAGTGTGTTAAGATCTCCTGTTATAATTGTCTTAGTCCTTATTTGATTTTTCATTTCTATTAATACTTGTTTTGTATATCTAGGTGCTCTGGAATTTGGTGCATATATATTTAAGATTGTCATCTCTTCTTCTTGAAGTTCTCCTCTAACTAGTATATAATGACGTTCTTTATCTCTTTGGATCATTCTTGGTTTGAAGTTCACATTGTCTTCAAACTGAATAGTCACTCCCATTTTTTGGGGGGGTTCCTGTTGCATGAAGTATTGTTTTCCATCCTTTGACTTTCAGACTAATATTTTCCTTTGGGGTTCAATGGGATTCTTGTAGACAGCATATGGTTGGATATTGTTTCTTGATCCATTCTGCCATTCTGTTTCTTTTAATTGGTGAATTAAGGCCATTTACATTAATGGTTACAACAGGTATATATTGATTTACTTTGACATGTTATCTTCTTGCTCTTGTATCTTTACCTTTCCATTCTGTTTAATGGTCTGCCTTGCTTAGTGGTTTTTCCCTATCTCTATCTAGAATGTCTTTGAATATTATTTGTAGGGTTGGTTTGGTGATCATGAAGTTTTTCAGCTATTCTTTGTCGTGTAAGTATCCTATTTCTCCCTCAATTTTGAAGGACAATTTTGAAGGGTACATCAGTCTGTGTTGGAAGCTGTTTTCCTTTAGGATCTGAAATACTTCACTCCATGCTCTTTTGATTTCATTGTTTGTGTTAAGAAATCTGCTCTGATTCTGATAGGTTTTCCTTTATACGTGATCTATCTTTTCTCTCTAACAGTTTTTAATATTCTGTTCTTATGTTGGATTTCTGGTATTGTGATTTTTATATGTCTGGGTGTAGTTTTATTTTGGTTATGGCTATTTGGAGTTCTATATGCTTCATTAATCTGTATGTCAGTTTCCATTTTCATTTTTGGGAAATTTTCAGCTATTACTTCTATAAATAGCCTCTTGACATTATTTGTGTTTTCCCCTTCTTTTTCATTTATCCCTATTCATCTTATGTTGTTTTTCTTTGCATCATCTTGCAGCTGTGAATTGTTTTTCCTGATTCCTTGTTATTTTTAAAAGATCCTTCCTTTCCTGTTCACTAGCTGCAATCTTGTCTTCAAGATTTAAAATTCTATCTTTACTTTCACTGAGGCAGTTTTGGCAACTTTCAATAGAATTTTTTTTTTCCTGTATATCTCTTTGAATCTGCTTCATACATTCTGATGGTTTCTTATACTGTTCATTCTGGGATTTTATCTTTTTGTTTTGTTCCTCTATTTTTTAACTGTGTCTTCTTTAGATGTGTTCTGCATTACTTTCATTACTTTTATCATTTCTTGTTTTACCTGGGAGATTATTTCTGATTTGAGTTCCTTTATAGCTTCATGGAGTTGCTTCTTTATTTCAGTTGATATTATTTCAGGCATTTCTGGTGTATGACTTTTATTTTCTTCTACGTACATGCCTCCTAGGCTTTCTTGGGCTAGGTTGGAGGTTTGAGATTGCATTTTAGTCTTTTGTCTTGTCATGTTCCTATATTTCCATGTTTTGAGCTATGTTCCAAAGCTTCCCCTGGGTGTGTTGGAAATCACCCCCTGCACCCTCAGCTCCTGGGACTCATGTGGCCTTGGCTCATTGGATTGAAAGAAGTTCGCTGCGTGCGGTCCAGTCAAGACCAGAAAACCTCTCAAGCCTGGTCAGTATTTCAGGGAGCTGGGCAGTTTCCTAAAGGAAAACGACTTCCAACACAAACTGATGTACCCTGAAAAATTGTCCTTCAAAATTGAGGGAGAAATAAGATACTTACATGACAAAGAACAGCTGAAGAACTTCATGATCACCAAACCAACACTACAAAGAATATTAGTGAACAAATATTAGTGCCTTGGCTACATCATTCTAAGTATAAGATTACTTTGAGCACACTGCAAATAAATAGGCTGCTTGTTTTGATTTGTAAAAAGGAGGTGTAGGAAGAGACAGCAACAAAAAATTAGACTTTTGATAACTATAAAAGGTCTTAGGTAACTCTAAAACAAATGAGCAGTAAAACACAAGATGTACTTGAAAATTAGATTCAAGGTGAGTTGAAAGAATTGAAGTATTTTATACACACAGGGGAGACCAGAAAGGACATTATTGGTTTAGTTCCTTCAGATGACAAAGCCCTCACTGAAGTAGCAGAAGGTGGGATACAAGATAATGGATGCTTCCAGAAAAGTCAAAAAGGATGTAATAATCTTACCCTTGTGTTACTTTTTTAAAATAAATGCCTCATTTACCTTTGAAATAGTAGTAAATAATACAATTTGTTGTTTATTCATTAATTTATTAATCAATAATTTGTGTAATAGCATAATTATTTTGACTCAAATCATTCTTAATTCTGTCCATAACTTCAAAGTAGAAGTGAACATTTTTTTCTTCATGGGTGAACAAATTAAAGTTCAGAGAAGCTAAGAAACTGAACTCAGTTTGCAATACAAGAAGTGGCTGAGAAAATTTTAATATACAGACATCTCTCTGTACCTTCAAGTTAAAACTATGAAGGATAGACCATGTTATATTGTAGCTGGCCTCTACTACATAAGTTTATAAAGCCTTTATCTGTACTGAACATAAATATACAAACCTTTTGCCTTTTCTTATTCCCTAAAAATGCAATTAAAGCAATTACTTACTTAGCTTTTTCCTTTTCACTGTATTGTATAAGTAATCTAAAGAAGACTTAGTGTGTATGGGATGCTCTGTATAGTTTTTATTACAATACTCATTTTATGTAAGGGACTTGTTACATAGGGATTTTACCTAGGGGCGGAAGAGTGTATGTGATAAAACTAAATCTGTGAAGAGACGACTATTGTTATATTGGCAACTAAATTCCATATTCTTTTAAAAAGTGTGTTGGAGATAGTGAAATTCAAGACGACAAAGCTTCACATGTAGCGGAATCTGGAATCAAAATGTCTGCATCTGTGTTCAGGCCCTCTCTACATCTGCTATTCAATAGTATTTGGGCTTTCTTAAATTTAGATATTTGCTGTATCCTAACAGTAAGTCCTCAAAGACAGTTCTTCATTGTTTTCTGCACACTGTATTGCAGAAATCAGAGGGTTAGTAGTCATCTTCACTGAATGGCTAATGGCACACATCCAGTTAAGTCCTTATCTCTCTTTATTTTATAATGGAATCAGAAGGATTATCATGTGAAACGAACTCATGCCTATAAACCTAGCACTTTGGGAGTACTAGGAGAGGAACTGCAGATCCGAGTCCAGGTTGGGCAATTTAGTGAGACCCTGGCTCAAAATAAAAAATAAAAAAAAATCTGAGAATATAGTTGGTGTGAAAGCTCTGAAATCAATCCCCAGTCCTTCAGAAAAAAGAAAAAAGAAAGAAATGAATGAATGAAGGCAGGCACAATTACATGATACTAGAGACAGACTTTATAATACACAATAACTCAGCAATGTAGAATGAAAACTGAGTACTCAGTCCTAATAAACCTAAAAAAAATGCATCTTGGAGAAATTATGATTGTGAAAGACTAAAAAATAATAACTTGAAAGAAAAGAAAAGGAATTTATGCCCTCTTTAAGATGCATTTTAGGTGGCCTTGGGTATGATACATCATTACCTTCAAAAGGTCTCTGAGGTTCAGAAAGTATTTTTCAAAATTTAAAGCTATTGACTTTACATTTAATTTGATAAAAAGTAACTCATTTAAATATAAACAGGTAGATTTAAATCTGTGTGCATGCTTCTTTATTCAAAGGTGAAACAAATATATAGTCAGAAAAATACTTGCCTCGATGTGTTTCCCTAGGAGTAGTGATGAATTGTACATGTCATCTGTAGCCCCAAGCCTCAGCACTTTATAATCCTTAAAGTGCAACTACAAGACAGAAAGGTTAGAGATGCAGGTGACAACTATGTCCAAAGGCTTTATCCTAACTGAAAAATTAATTGGCTCAGATAAGAATTAACAACAGCCCCATGCTTCTCATAATCACCAGTCCAATCTCAGAGCCTATTGACCCACACAATAAAGGCTGCAGGAGATTCCTGTTGAGTGATTTGGTTGATGAATGAGAAGTATTTCAGATTACAGCATCTTGTGAAAAATCATACAATAATTTAAGTAGCTGTCCCTCCCAATGATGCCAATTTATAGCCAAAGCTAACTCAGTAGTTGCTTCTTACTGAGAGGCGAAGTACTGCTGAGATATATCATTTCCACAGAGACAAAAAATAAACACACCTAATAGATAACAATGATGAAATCAGTTTCAGACCAAAGTAGGACCACATACATAATTTCCAAATTTGCTTTTTACCTCAACCTTTAAAAGTATTTGATGAGCTCCTAAATTAAATTTTTAAAAGATTTAATTATTGTGCATAAATGTTTTTAGTTAGATGAAACTTTATATACTCAAAGTGAATATTAAATTTGTTATATTTCTTGTCATGTATTGATAATAAAGAATAATACTTAAAACTGAACAGAGATATAATCATAAAATGTATCTGGATCAAGTTAAACATAACTAAAGACTTGGGTTGCAAAACTGTCAAGAGGAAATAGCAAGTACATATTTGTCAGTTATGTATGAGCCAACAGGTGCCTTTTAGTCAGAGGTTTTTTTTTTTTATATTAAGAACCAAGCTGGCATGCTTATTTGAAAAAAAAATTAGTGAAGAATATACTATGTTAAGATTTCTTGGATTGTGTTTTGTTATATTGACCTTACATGACCTAATCCTTTTCTGACAAACAAAGCCTGGAATTTAGAATGGTAACACTTAGTGAGTCAAGATCTCTTGTTTCACAAGTAATAAGCTTGATTTTCCAATATCTACATATTACCCAAAAAAGTAACAAATATAATCCAGGAAGATTTCTTTTTTGATAAAAATAAAAATAAAATTCTTTAATAATTCTATCATGATTAAATGTTAAATGACCTTTTTGTATTGACTAACTCTATGTGTATAAAGTTTTATATTCTTTTATATTGTTTTGTATGTATATTATATATATGTATACAAACATACATATATATGCATTCATCCCTATGTATGCTTACCTTTAAGAACTACAAATATATAATATAATAGAAATATATAAATATATAGTTTTAAATATTATCCTGTAAAAAATTCCATTTTCTCACAAATATTAATTGAATATTAGACAAAATAAATTGTAAAGGTGCATACAGTGTCTGCCAAAAATGTATACATACTTTAGGGAAAAAAAACTAGTATTTCTTTTCAACAGATGGCATTACCCTCATATGAGGAACTCTAGAGGATGTTGTTTATTGCAAAAATTCACTACACTGCCAACCCATACAGAAGAAATTGAAAATACATGCACAGCAATATCAGTGGATCAAGGTTACTCCAGCAGCAATTTGCCACACTAATAAGTGTTTGGAAGCTAATGACCACCACTGTGAGTCATTAGATGTTATAATTATGTGAGCCTAAAGTAACTTGCATTAATCTTATGATGTCTCAATGATTTTTTAAAATATTAAATATTAAAATATATATTAAAATATTTATGCAAGTTTTTCTTTTCCTGAAGTGTGTATAAATTTTTGGTGGACTCTGTATAATTAATCTTATCAAGAACATTGACCTAATTTTATTTATTGAATACTATACCCAGCTATTGCACATTATATTTTTACCAATACCTAATAAATACTTGACAATAAAGCAGTATCAATAAATTCAATAACTTTATTCATATATTATATTTTCTCCAAATACTATGAAATGAGAAATCAGTAGAAACTAAGACTTGCAAATACTTGGAAAATAAGTGACCCACTATTAAGATGATACAAATATTAAGGAAGAAATCATGAAGGAGTTTAAAATAGAAATAAAAGGAAAATAAACAACATTACCTTTATAGGCAATAACTAAATCTGCACCTAAAGGAAAATGTAGAGCTGTAAATATATGTAGTTGAAAAGAATAAATATCTAAATCCAATTACCCAAATGTCTTAAGAATTGAGAAAAACAAAAACATGGAAAACTTTATATAACTGCACAAAACAAACAAACAAAAAAATGAAGAACCTAAGCCAAAAGACAAAACAAGCAAAAGAAGAAAACAAGACAGAAGCCACCTGAAAGTGCACCGATTTAATATAGCCATCTTAACATATTTTACGTATAATTTGAACTATTAGTCTATTTCTCAATCTGTATATATGAAAATTAGATTTGTAAGGTCTTATAAATAAGTGAATCTGATGCTGTAAAAATAAAAAAAAATGAATGGAAGCAGAAAATGTAATTGAAATGTGTTATGTACATGTAGCAATTCAATACTGAAAATATAATCACGTACTGACAGCATGTGCTGATAAAAACTAAACAGATCAAAAGCAAAAATCCATTCTTTAGAAAGATAAACAAATTGATAACCACCAATAAATGAGACATACAAAGAGATACCTAAACAGAAGTATAAAGAATAAGAGATGGATTTTGGTGCAGACATAAACAAACAAAATGAAGAGATAATTGTAAGTAACACTGTATCAACATAGTCTCTACTTTAGATGGGATGGACATATTTTATGAAAAGTACAACTTATCAAACATACACATAATAAAATAGAAAACTTTAAACAGCCCTAAATGATTAAGCAATGGCATTATCTATTGAAAACACTAATGGTGATCTCTAATGGGAAAACGTACTTACTTCGTATAGAGGAGTGGTGAAAAGACATATTAATTACTAATAGCTAAAACTACCAACTACCAAACAAATTGAAAAACATAACCACAAAGAAAATGATAAGATAAGATGTTTTAATTGGTGAAGTCTATCACACATCTAAGATGTGTCCAAGCCTATCTGACAGAAACTCTTTTCAGGATATAGTAGAGGAGGAAACCCTGGGCAGCTTGATGAAAACAACTTCAATTACAGAATTCATATATAATTCACAGGAAATAAATCATAGACTGGAATAACTCAAAAATTCCTTTATGGGGTATTATTTAGATGAATTCAACAATATATAAAAAGTATAAATTTTCTTGAAATCTTAGAAACGTTTCCAAATAAGCTGTACAAATCAGTGCATACTGTACATCTGAAGTTATATATACCATTACCTAGACATTAATATCTAGTATGAATACTTTGCTACAATTAAAATCTACAAATATTAAGAGAATCTCTTATGGCTTGTATCTGGATAGTCCCCCAAAGCCTCATGTGCTCATGGGTGGGACTTCATGGAGAAGACTAGATCTACAATGTGTGGAAGTGGGATTTAAGGGTGTGTAATATCTGATTTAGTACCCTATTGGATTAGCATAGTTCTGGGAGTGTCTGAATGGATTTCCTAAAGAAAGAAGCCCTACAGTGCAAGTAGGTGATACAAATAAGTAGGCTTGTCACCTAGACAGATTATGAAAAGAAAGGGCTGGTTGCTGCTGCTTCTTTCTACCTGCCTTTCCATGGACTATTTCATCTCTGCCATCCTGCCCTGCACTGGAACCAGGTGACTATGGATTAAAACATCTACAAATTTTGAGGCAAGGTAAACCTTTTTGGCCTTTACCTGTGGGTGTTGATATTTTGTCTCAACAATGAGAAAAATAACTGTCACTTGATAGGTTTTAATGAATGCATAGATCTGTGTGGCCCAGATTCTTATGAATCCACATCTCCTTCCCTTTCTCAATCCTAACCTTTACACCTGCAAGCAACTATAATATTAATTTCAGGGGTTGTGGTACTCCTTGACCTGCCTTTGTTACCCAGGATTGTTTTTGTATTCTAGGTCTCTTCTGGTTTCAAATGAATCTTAGCAATGTTTTTTTCTAGGTCTGCGAAGTATGATAATGGACTTTTGATTGAGACTGTGTTAAATGTGTATAACAGTTCTCTCACATCAGGAAAACAGAAATGCTCAAATAAACAATCTAATGTTGAACCTCAAACTTCTAGAAAAAAATCTTATCTGAGCGAGGAAATTATAAAACTCAGAGCAGAAATTAAAGTAATTTACTGTAAGAAAAAAATACAAAGAATGAATCAAAAAGTTGGTTCTTTGAAAGAATAAATAAAATTGATAAACCATTAGCCAACTTCATCAAGAGTAGGAACTAAAAAACCACAAATTCAAGCAACTAGAAATGAAAAGTGGTAAATAACAACAGATTCTACAAAAATCCAGAAGAGTGTCAATATCTACTTTAAGAATCTATATTCTAATAAGATGGATAACATAGAAGAAAAGGACAGACTCCTAGACACAATCAAATTACCAAAAAGATAAGCTAAGAAGATATGAAAATTCTAAATAATCCAATATCAGCCAATGAAATTAAAAATTTACTTAAAAATCTATGAAAAAATAAAATCCAGGCCATTCAGGATTCACTGTTGAATTCTACAAGAAATTTAGAAAATAACTAATGCCACTAATGCTGAAAATCTTTAAAGAAATTGAAAAGGAAGCAGTACTGTCAAAAATCATTCCTGGAAGCAAATATTACCCTGATTCCAAAATCAGAGAAGAACTCAACAAAAAAATAAAAATTTAGGCCCAGCTTGCTAATGAACATAAGTGCAAAATTCCTCAATGAGATACTGGCAACCAGAATGCAGCAAATACTTGAGAAGATTATATATCATGACCAAACAGGACTCATCCCAGGGATGCAAGGATGGATCAACGTACACAAATCAATAAATGTAAGACACAATATAACAGAACCAAAGACAAAAATCACATGATCATCTCAACAGATGCTGAAAAAAGCATTTGACAAAATCCAACACTCATTCATGATAAAAAAAAATTTTTCAAAAAATTGTGTAAATGGTCTTTAGCTCAGTCGGATAAAGCCCATCCAAATCAACATTCTAATATCATACCAAATGATCAAATCAGAAATAAGACAAAGATGTCCACTATCACCACCCCTATTCAATATAGCTCTGGAAACATTAGGCAGAAAAAATAGAAAAGAGCAAGAAATAAAAGGATTAAGAATATGAAAGGAAGAAGTTAGTTATCATTATTTGCAGATCACATGATATTCTACATAGAAAGCTCCCAGAAACTCCATCAAAAGATTTGTAGATTTAATAACCAAATTCAGTGCTGCATTTGGATAAAAAGTTAACAACTGATATAACATTCTTGTACACATTCCTGTACATAAGCAAAAAACACATGTAGAAAGAAATTAGGAAAACCACACCCTTTACAACAGCATACAAAAAAACCCTGAAATATTTAAGAATCAATTTAACAAAGGAAGTAAAAGATCCATAAATAGAGAATACAGTACCCCAAGAAAGGAGATCAAGGGGGTTACCAGAAAATGCAAAGATGTCCCCTGAACATGGATAGGGAGAACCAACTTAATTGTTTTTTCAAGACACCTACAAGGTATGATAAAAGAATGAAAATACTTAAATTAAAAAATTAATTTTTGCTGTAAAGCAATGCTGCAATTAATCACAAAGGGAACTTCAAGAATTCCTTTGAAAAGTGGTAAGAATGATGGCATAAATGTGTTGGAAGCAAGGAACAGTATTTTGAGGGGAATTAATGGGAATGTGTCTTTTATGCAAATGTTTTTGCATATATTCACTCTATATTTTAATCACACCTAACATATAAGTGTGTGCCTTGGTTACTTTTCTCTCATTGCTGAG
This sequence comes from Hydrochoerus hydrochaeris, assembly GCA_004027455.1. Classification (NCBI taxonomy): domain Eukaryota; kingdom Metazoa; phylum Chordata; class Mammalia; order Rodentia; family Hydrochaeridae; genus Hydrochoerus; species Hydrochoerus hydrochaeris. Next base: position 213,973 of record PVLA01002229.1, on the reverse strand, counting down.
ACAAAATACTCAACACCCAAAATTAAAGAAGAAAAGGTTTATTTAGCTCACTGTGAAGGTTTTAGCCCATAATCAGCAGGAGTCCAGCACCCAATGCAATCCTTCTTCCCAGCAGAATCCTGAGCCTGACCTTTACTGGTTTTCTGGTGTTCTGAGCTCTGACTAGAATTTCCCATACAGAACAGTCTAAACTGTTCCAGGGACACTCTTTTAGGCAACTTCTTTGAATCTTTCCAAACTCTTCCCACAAGCCATTCCCAAAAGCTCTTAAACCATATGGTCAGATATATAACAATAATGTCCCCACTGGGACCCAAATTCTGCCTTGGCTACTTTTCTTTGATTGCTGGGACAAAACACCCAACACTCAAAATGAAGCAAGGAAAGGTTTATTTAGCTTACAGTTTGTGGATGTTTCAGTCTATAATCAGCTGGCTCCAAGGAAGGGCACCACTTCAAGGCAGCAGCCAGCAAAAGCAGCCAGAGCAAAAGGAAGGAAGAGCAAGTCTCTTTTCCTTCCTTATACTATACAGAGGCACTCTAGGGCTGGTGTAGCATTCACAAAATCTCCTTGCTCTCCTCTTTCACAGGACAAGGATATTTACAAAGTAAGAAACCTGGGTCTCTGCTGAATCTCTTAGTTAAACTTCTATGCTTCTCAAGTTGACACAGTGTATCAACTATAACAATACAATCCTTGTCAACTTGGCAACCAGATTTAAACCTGTTTCCAGATACAAGACATACTTATTCTTAACATTTCACAACTTATACATTATAACACAGTTTTAACAATCCTCAAGAACCAGCATTAAGTCTATTAACATCATATCAGATTAGAATGGTAACATTTTGTCCTTGGTCCTTCCAAAGCCTTATGCACAGCTGTTTATGCAAAAGGCATTTAGTTCATCTGCAAGAGTTGCCAAAGTCCTAACAGTTTCAACATTGCTGAAAAGTTCAAGTCCCAAGTCTCCTCCAACACATAAGGCAAAGTTACTGGCAGCCCCCTGTACAGATGAAAACAAAGTTAAACACTTCCAACATGAAATGGCACAAGATAAACATTCCCATTCCAAAAGTTACAAACAGGGGATACAAAGCATTGGGACAAAAGCAAGTTCAAAATCCAGCAGGGCAAATACTAAGTTCTGTAGCTGCACCTCCAGCATCTGAAGTGACCTGTAGCAAATTTTGAGATTGAAAGGGCTTTTGTGACTCCATCCATACAGCACTTCTGGTGATTATAACTCCCACAGCTTATCTCTCAGGCCTGCTTTACTATCTCCTTGCAACTTTCTTTAGACAATCCATGTTCCTGGCTTTTCCAAACTTTTGGTATCTCCACTGCACTGTTGGCTTCATACTCACAGCTTTACATACTGCCTTCTCAGGGACACCCAGGCCTTCTGGAATCAGGGTGAAAGCATTTTTAACCTCAGAACTCTTGCATACTGTATATGCCTAAAACCAACACCAAGTGGATGATGCTGAGGTCTGTTTGCCAGATGGAGCAGTAGACAGACTCTCTTCTCTTTTGGCTTTAGGGGTCAAGATCACTGAATCTAATTCTAAGGAACAAATTTTCTATGTTGCCTCCATTCAGGAACATGATGTGGCAACCAGCATTTTGGAACATTTTACTCTACAGCTTTCTCCTCAAAGCAAAGTCTTTCACTTTTGCAATTTTGAGGCTGCAAATGTTTTAGACTTGCTGCTGTTTGTGAGGCTTTGAGGCCATTATTTCTATTCTGCTCCTTCTCAGCAATGGAGATCTTAGTTCTATCTTTACAGTCCACAGCTTTACTGGAGCTTCCTTTCTGACCAATCTCACAATGTTTTAAATCACCCTGTTGGGTTCTTTGCTCTTGATTTGCAACATAAATCTCACTAAAACCTGCCAACAATAGCCATGCTACTGCCTCAACATTCAACTGTCTTGGAATTTCTTCTGCCAGATTAATTAGTCCACCATCTTTAATTTCAGTCTCAGGCAAAGTCTCTGGACATGAGGAAAATTCAAACAAACTTTTTGCCAACCCATAGTACACATCATCTGGAGTTCAGCACCCAATGAAATCCTTTCCAGCAGAAAAGTCTCAAGCCTGGTATTTACTGGCAGGATTTCTCTCAGCTTTCTGGTTTTCTGAGCTCTTACCAGAATATTCCATACTGAACAGCATAAGTTGTTCCAGCTCTATGCTGTCAAGTGGCATCTCCAAAACTTTCCAAGCTGTTCCCACAAGCCGTTTCCAAAGGTTCTTGAACTACATGGTCAGGTATAGTCATAGAAACAGCCCCACTCCTGCTACCAAATTCTGTTTTAGTTACTTTTTTTTATTTGTTGTGGCAAAATACCTGTTGAAGTAGTGTTGCAGGGAGAACAATTACATACAAGACAAAGAATTTATAACACTATTTTATGATGATCACCTAGAGTCAAATACAAGACAGTGCAGGAAATCTGTCCACACACTAAACACCTAGAAAATCCAGATGAGGATCTGGGTTGCACAGCAATTTCCTCCATGACTCCAGTTGAACACTTAGCCCATGAGAATGCCTCCCACAAGTCCAACTGGAGGTGTAGAACCCATGACTATGACTCATGCAAATCTGTTTTACACATCTGTATTGAGAAGGCTCAGAGGTCAGTGGTGGAAGCTAGAAAGTCTATGCCAGTGGGGTGAAGGGTCTGTGCTAGTAGGTTGAGGATTCTACACTGGAGCCAAGAAGTGTTGTTCAAAATAAGGTTCAGAGCTACCCTGAAAAGTACCACAGCCATCCTCAGCGACAGTGAGGTCCCAAGCTCCTCTGATGATAACAGTTGAGTGTATGTGAGGAAGCCAGCGTGACAAAATTTCTCCTGGAGATTAAACAGCACATATCTTCTCTTCTGGAGCCAGAAAGTGATGCTCAATGTAAGGACCAGAGCTCCCCCAAAGTGAAACATAGCCACTCTCAGTCACAAGGTCCCAAGCTCCTCCAATGATAATGGCTGAATTCATACTGAAGAAGCTAGCCATGACAGGCTCCTCCAGGAAAACCAATGGCTCGAAACAGCAACACTTAGGAAAACCCACAATGCCTCACTCTTCTCCATGTCTCCATTTATGCTGGCAACTTTCCTAAAGGTGATTCATCTACACTCAGCGCCATACTGATTTAATTCAGCTAGTGTCAAATTGACCTGTTTTTAATCTACAACAATGCTCAACACCCAAAATTAAGGAAGAAAAGTTTATTTAACTTTGTTTGTGGATATTTCAGTCTATAATCAGCTGGCTTCAAGGGTGGCATGGCACCAAGGCAACACTTCAAGGCAGCAGCCAGCAAAACCAGCCAGAGCAAAAGCAGGGAAGAGTAAGCCTCTTTTCCCCCTTATATTGTACACAAGCCATCCCCCCACACTGGAGTGGGTGTAGAAATCACAAAATCTTACTCTCCTCTTGCACAGGCCAAGGATATTTACAAAATGTTTTAAATAAAATTCTAAACTTCTAAAGTTGACACTATATCAACTATAACATTTTTATATTAAATAAAAAAGAGAGCTTTCCCTGATTAAAATAGAGAACAATAACAATCATTCAAATGCTATCACCACTTATTGCATGACTACCTTCCTAATCTTGGTTCTTCTTTGACCCTTCCTCAGTTCCTTAAATGCACTGTTACTCCATTTCCTGATATCTGTGCATGTAACAAAACTAGAGAACTCCCTCCAAAGTCTTTATGCACTTTCATGTGATTCATTCCATTTCATCACCCAGAATTTGACCTCAGCCTCTCATCAAAGCCATTGAAGACAACATTGGTTTTATTGCATACTATACATTTTATAATGTGCATACAATCTATTTTCACAAAACATTTATATTGACTGACAGTGATACAACACTAACCTGAATAATTATTTGTATGTGCTTCTCAGCCTACCTTTTGTGAAAACTGTATGAGTATAAAAGGGAAAATGGATGTGAAGTAGTAATATTATTTTTTGTACATATTTTGCATTTATTCCAAATGCTGCATTTCATTTTATTGCTGAGTAGTGCACTATTATAAAATTTTCTTAACCATTACCAGTTGAAAGGCTTCTTCCAGTTTGGGGTTTTTATTAGTATAGTGCTGTGTGAGGTAAATATATGTTATAATTTCTCTCAGTTAAATTTCTATTTCTAATAAAATAAAGAAGTTTCCTTGTTTTTCTATTCTGAAATTTTTACCAAGTATCCATGATTAGTTTAGCTGAGTGTTTTTTCTGCATGTGGTAAAGTGAGTGAATGTATTTCCTTTTCTTCTTCTTTTTGTCTGTTATTAAAGCCAATTACATTAACTTGTTTAGAAGAATAAAATCAAATTTGTCCTCCTGGGAAAAGAACCCTAGAAGTCATAATTATTGTATTATATTTGGGATATTTGCTAGTATTTCATTATGATGTCCTTTAATTTTCTTATATTATTCTTCATTTTTCCATCCCTCCAGTGAGGGCTCAAAAGATGTATTGCAACATGCCTTTTTGTGTTCTGTTTTCTTGTGGCTATTATTTAAATCTTTAGGTTTATTTAATTGTTAGAATCCACGAGTGAAGCTATGTTGGTCTTGAATTTGCCTTGTGGGAAAGTTTAACTAAAATCTGAATTTCTTTAATAGAAGAAGTGCTCTGATTACTGCTCTCTATTAAAAAACTTTAGTAGACTTTAGACTTCATGTCCCTCAAATAACTTGTCCATTTTAAGCCTGTCTCCCATTTACTGAAATAAGTTTTTTCATAATTCCCCCATGCCATTCTTTAAATGTCTGCAGTACCTGACATTTTCCTTTTTAATTTTTTTGTTTGAACTGTGAGCTATTTAGAAATAAAGTTGTAAAATTTCCACATATTTTGGCTATTTTGTAGATATCTTTTTATTATAGATCTTTCATGAAGTTTCATTTTGGAGAGGAAAAATATTTTGTAAGGTGTTATAAATGTTAAGTTGGTTGATAGTGCTGCTAGAGACAATTAGTGTGCTAGAGATTTTTGCTTGTGGTTTGTTTCTTCTCACCATGGGCAAAGAGAATAAGGCAATCCTGTTTCTTTGGTGTGTCTGTTCAGCTTTTATCAATCAGGCTTTCCTCTGTGTGATTATTTCATAGTAATGGTGGTCCTCAGCAGAGAGGTAAGGAAGAAGAAAAGACGAAGGAGACTGACTAGAAGAATTACCTCTGAGTGCTTCACACACATACAAGTCCCCCATGCTTTTCTCACGGTGAAGAAAAATTATCCTAAAAGTATATCCAAATAGGTTTTAAAACACAACTCGCAGAATCTCCTGGACAGTGAAATTTAGTAACTTTCTATATTGAACAGACACACACACACACACACACACACACACACACAGAGTCTCTCTGCTTCATTCCTTTTTCCTTTCTTTTCTCTCTCAGACTCTCACTTCTCCTTTTCCCTTCTTTCTTCCATCATTTCAATAATAACTATTCAATATGCTCTATCAAGGTGCTTGCCTTCAAAAGAAAATAGCAAAAAGTACCTACATTCAGAAAGACTTCCATTGAAAAAAAAAAAAATATATATATATATATATATATACCTGCACCCAAAATTTCACAACAGAGATTATAATTGAATGAAGGATAAGTATACAATTGGTACAAATCCATGCATTATTGGATGGCTTGCAAGGAAACCTGTGGACGAAGTGTGAGCACGGGCCTTTTGTTTTAGTACATGCTTGATGTACATAATGGACATAATCATCATGGGGAATTTGTACATGTACATAATATATCTTAATTCTTTTCTGTTGTTCTCTTTCCCTACTCTTCCTCCAGCTTGCTCCCCATTTACAAAAGCTCTATTTTCATTTTTTAATTGAAATTCTTTTTTCTTAATGTATATTTTCTAACACACAAGTCTGGAATTGAGCAGAGAATGGTGGAAAGGTTTGCCAAACAAAAGTACCAAATATGTAGTAGGTACATATTTAATAATGAGTACAGAAGTTTGAAGAAATGGCTAAAACAAAATAAAAACAGAAAAGCCTCTGCTTTATGCCAAATTAAACAATATAAAATCTGTACATAATTCAAGTCATTATAAAAATATAACTGTAGTATATTTTAACAGTGGGAATAATTATAAGATTTAAAAAATTTTCTATAATTCCAAGTCTGTTTCAGATGACTCATAATTATTTATTTTTCTTTGTTTTATGTGTTCTTATTACAGGAAAAGTTTATGGAGACAATCTGTAAAATTCACATGATACAGGCAAAGTTCAGTCCTGAGTCTGAGTTCATCACTTTAGATGGTTTTCCTTCTAAACCTTCCTTCCATGCATCTAACTTCTATTTTTTATTCAAATAAAAATCCTGTGATATTAAAAATAGCCAAGTAAACTCCTGCTATACTGGTTATTATAAAACACCAGTGTTATTTTTTAACATAATCTCTTAAAATGCATATATATATATATATATATATATATATATAGTAAAACTGTTAATATATCATCATTTATGTACCAACTTAGCTGAATACACAGAAATACATATATACCCTACTCATATACATCATTATTTCTGGTTGCCACATAATTCTGAGTCCTCTCTAGAGTATCCCTGTTGCTTCCCTCAACCCCTCTGAGGAGCAAAGTCATCCTTATCTGCTGTTGCATTCTGCTGCAGATCTTTCACTGCATTCTCAGACTCCTTTTATTTTTTTGAAATAAGTCATAATTTGGGGTCGTTTGTTACTCTGAATACAGTCATCTATCTGTGCCTTTTGCTCTTTAGACTTTATACATGGAACAGACTTGGGGATTCATGAACTCAGTCATCCATCTGACCAATTCATTTATTACTTTTTATGGGAAAAATTAACTGCTCTCCATGATTTAGAAATGTTACAATCTGAGTGTTATTTTTATAATCTATTGTTCCTCAGGCAGTAAATCAAATGAAATGTTGAACATACACCAACAACAAATTTCAGTTTAAGAAACAAACTGAAAGCATTTAAAAAGTTTAAGTAAGCCAAACTGCAACCCAGAGAAGAATGAGATAGGCATATATATGAGTTTTACATAGGAAATAATTTTATTGCTCTATCATTGAGCTTTACTGTTCAACTAATGTAATCTAGTCAATCTAAGAGGCAAGTTAAGCCAAAGAAAAAATACATTAGCCACTCTCTGTTTCCTCATCTTGGAAGACCATTATCCTTGCCCTAACTCTCTTTCCAAATGTTGTTCTTCATTCATCCATAATTTGTCACGGATTTGATTTCTCTGTTTTAAATAAATAGTATCATAATAAAATATTATATGATTCGATTTGCTTCTCTCTTTAATTGTAATGTACTCATTACTCTGGGTCCCCTAAAGTACACATTTGTATCTGGGGGGAAAGAAGTGTACGGAATATATTGAAGAGTAAGAGGAGAGCTCTGCATAAAATCTGTAATGGTTTGGATTATTAGCAGGTACTACTTTTTCTGCACAATTATCATTAACCACAAAGCACGCTTTTTAACCCTGTGAAGTGGAGGCAGACATACCCTTTCCTTTGGCTGCAGAATGTTAGTGCTGTGATGTGAGCAGAGGGCTTAAATCTGCTTCTTGGGCTTTGTACCTGTGCTGTCATGATCTATTTGATTAGTCACTCTCCCATCACTGTTAAAAATTACCCAACACTCACAATTTAAACTCTTATTTTTTTTACTTCGAAAGTTTAAGATTATAAAGAGATAGTATTATAGAATAATAGTTACATATATTGAATAAATGCTATGTGCCATTTATTGCATGATAATTTTTATGTATTTTGTTAGTTCATTGCTTCATTTGCTTAATATTTTTATCTTGATCCCATTTTGATTTTAGGATCATTTATGTCTATTTTTATTAGTGTACTACAATATACTCACCATAAATACTAAGAAATATGCTATTGTTCTCTGCTCAAGTTTGGAAATTAAATATTGAAAAAGGTGTCATTTATGAATTATCCATAATTATTGGTTTAAATGCACTTTTTAGAAGCGATTGCTTTACTTTTCTTAATTGAATTAGAAGAACACTACACAAAAGTCCTATTTTGAGTGTTGAAGTGAGGGAGGGAATTCAAAGTATCATCTGTCTATATAAAATATCAAAACTATGGATTGAACACTAAAATAGAACTTTTAAGTAATTTAGTATAGTCATACTGAGATAGTAGGTAGGACATGGCAGAGCTTGCTGGAGATGTGGGAGAGACCTGTCAATTACCTGATCACTCTTAATTACAAGGTCAGGGCCACAAATGTAGAACTTCTTGTGAGCTCTCCTGAAATATGGACAGCATAAAGAAGAGCAGATGCCACTAGGAGCTCATTATTATCTCTTCACAGCAGTCCATCTTGCATCTCCTAAATTCAGGGTGCACTTTTTTTTTGCCCTTTCTTTTGTTCTTCTTCTCTTACGCTATCACACCTCACCTCTAAAATAAACTTTTGGTGCCATTTTTGCCTTGGCATCTCTAGTTCTTTGTTCAAGACAAGAAGGACCTGAAATACTTTTGTTTGGTGAGTCATTTGTAAAAGAACTACCCAACAACTGATAACTGGCTGATAACTCAATCTGTTCCAAAATGAACCCAATGAAAAGTAGCAAACTGGACACCTTGAGTCATGGATGGCTTGCATGAAGCCTTTTATGAACACTTGGCCAGTATATTAATCAGCTTTCTCATTGCCTGGATAAAATATCAGATACCAACAATTTAAAGAAGGAAAGGTTTAATTCAACGCACTGCCTTAGCTGATTCATTATGTAGCTAGTAGATTCCAAAGTAGGAATATCATGTCAGAACAACATGATGGTGCAAAGTTGCTTAGTTCATGGTGGCTGGGAAACACATCAGGAGAATAGCAGCAGAGAAACTGAGTTGAGGATACAAATATAGACCCGAAGGGCATGCCTCCATCATCCACTTGAACACACCAGAATTATGTCTCATCAATGCCCTGGTTGGATCACATGCCAATCAAATTGATACTCAGTTCTGTCATGGAACAGTTTTGAACATTGTAAAGTTTTTCCTTGAACTCATTTTAATTTAATTTCTGCATTGGGTACATTTTTCATTTGATTTACTATATATGGCAAAAGTGCTAGTAAATCTACATGCACTTGATGCTAATTTCTGTTGTAGATTTTTATAATTCCTTCTTCATGTTGTCTCACTGCCTGTTGTCTCTAAGGCTGGGCCTATATGTGAAGAGCTTCCTGCTGCTTTGTCACTTGCGAGTTGTTCTCTTTGTAGAAGCTCTCCTATCTCCTCACCCTGTCCTTTCACCTGGCCCTTGGAACCAGCCGGGTCTTGCCCCTTTGCACATGTAGTATGTCTCTGATAGTCTCTCTCTGGCACATTCATTTCTGGTTGGCTTCTCAGCACCATGAAAACAAAATTGGAAAAGATTACCATTCATTTACATTCAAACTACTAGAATTCTTTATTTACTTCTTTCATCATTCTTCAAAATGAATGCTCATATTTCCATCTTACTTTTCTCAGTCCCAAATATGTGCAGTTCTATATCTTACCTATCATTTTATTGTCAATTAAATCTCTTTAATGTAATATTCTTTAAAAATAATATCAAATACCAAGTATATAGGCCAAGAAATCAAAACATAGCAAAATAGAGTGAATTGAATTTTAAGTTGCTTTTTGGATCACTATTATCTAAGAACCACTCTATCCTCAAAGAAAGTGTCACTGACTTTATTATGGATAAAGGTGTTCTAAGTCAGGATGACTCATTGCTAAAGAAGAGAAGATAAATTATTCCTCTTATTAATTCTGTACACAGAACTTCACAAGGTCCCTAAAGTAAACAAGCCAGGTAGCTAGGAGGAAAATGCTGAATGTGGAAGAGATGATGAACTAATTACATAATTATTGAAAAATATTAAAGCAAACATTCAGCAAATCCAAAGGGGCTGCACTATTCATTGGAATGCAAGTCCTCCCAGGATGTTACCAAAACAATAAAAGAGAACCAACTCTGCTCTAGCAGGAAAATAAATATTTTATGCTTCATTGCTAGTCTCATTTAAATATATTCCTCTGAATAATTTTAAACCTCCTAGTGTGGAAATATGATATTTCATTTCAATTTGCAAAAACTATTTTTCATATACACATAAGAAATGTATTTCTGTGTGACTCATCACTGTAGGCTTGAAAAGATACATAGAATGTAATGGATGGTCTGGTTTGTGGGTATACAAGGAATCCTTTTAAAGTGAAGTATGATTTGAATGTTGTCCTAATGCAGTTTCATTAACATGAATGCTATGAGAGTAGTTGTTAACATTTTAGTATGCTGAGCTCACACATTAAAACCTTACAAAGTGGTCTGACTTCCTTGTTTTCATTAAATTGCTCTCTCCTCAGGAACACAGACAAAGGGAAAGTCTGCACCCCTTGGTGTGACTTTCTGTAGGAGTCTTCCATACAGAGATACATAATTGTGAATAAGCCTTTGGGAGGAAATTTGAAAGCTCTTATTGTACTAAAATGCGGAAAGAGGCCAACATTTGAGAGTACGTTGCTATAGTTTGGCCAAATGATGGACGGAAATGCATGTGGCCAATTTGAAAGCCCAGCTGCATCTTTCTAATCCAAATATATGTATATAAATGGGTTCACTTTTTGCAGCTTTCAGCAGAGCTAAGGGCTTTCCTAAGATGGCAATTAAAATTATATTTGTAAAATTTTATAAATACAGTGGATCATGATATATGTAAGATATCATAAACCTAACCACCCCTTTGCCAAAGATTAAGATGAAAGAAACCATTCAGTGAGAAGAACTAACAACTCTGGCAGTGTCAGCTTCTGGCTCCATTCTAACACCAGCTCCCCATTGTTGAATTATTCACATATATCACTTGTTTTCTTAGCCAGTTTTTTATGTATAACATCATACTCCTAACTGAAGCTCTACTTCAGTGAGGTAGAGATCTTGATGATCCATGAAATGGGTTATGCTCAGTAATGACTAAAAGTTTATTTTTACAGTTTCCTTTATGATCAGAGCACCCTCTCTAACCTCTATTTCTGGTGGAGTCACAGCTCACTCACTGTGAGTTCAGGGTGAACTCAATTTGCAAGATTCTGTGGCTTCCAGACAAATGAAGACTGAAGTTTCTTGGCCACACTGAACTTCCTTTGCGTGTATTGCTTTGCATATGCATGGACTAGACCTACTACTTGCACAGATTCACAGGCATCACTCACATACAGCTAAGGCTTCCAACTTGTCATTCAACCCTATGTCTCAGTCTCAGCACGGCTAAGATGGGGATTACAGAATTTGCTTTACCTACTTTATAAGAGTTGTATGAGGTTCCTATGTGCTTGAATTTCTTTGTAAGCTGTTAAATTCTGTTCAAGTAAGTTGTTTTATGTGAATATGCTTTTTCTCTTCAACTGATGAGGATGAAATATTCATTCTTTGTACTCCATTGACTTAATAGAAGTTTATGAGAGCACAAAGAATTTCAAATTGTATCTTTGTGAAAACAAATGCTCGTTTGTGTGTTCCCAAAGCAAGAAACCATTCTGTCAATCAAATCTTTTTCAATGCGGCATACACTGTTAGAAGGCACACATTAATCCTATAGCTTCAACCCTTGACACATAATTGGAAACTTTCATAAAACTTTGAATTTAACTTCAGCTACAAATCTTGTCTTCAATAAGCAGAGATAGAGACAGAGTGAGGACTACCAACAGTGATTTAAACAATATTAAAATTAAATCATACTAGTTCCATGTAAGATTGATATTCACTGATTGCAGCAACTGCTAGAGAATGTCATTCTGACCAGTTGCAATAAAAACACTTTTAGCAGGGCACAAGAGTCAGAGAAGCTCTGTGCCAAGTAAAGACCATATTTCTTCAGTTTCCAAGGAGGAAAAAGTTACCAAGCAGAATTATAGATGTTGTTCGAAGCTTGAAACTGTATACAGCTGGAGAAGCTCTTAACTATCTTTAAAGTAGAACAACTGGTCTTATAAATAATGTAGGACTGCTTGGTTGGATGCCTAATGACCATTGAAGCCCTTGGGACCAGGAGCTTAGGAGTCTGCATTTATTAAAACATACAATAGCAATAATGAATCTTAACTCTTGTTTCTCCATCACATATTTACTCAGAAATGTGGAATTAGTCAGATGATCTAACTATAAAAGGAAAATATAGAAATTTCCTAAATATGCACCTAAATAGTCTAGAACTCAAATCCCTTCCTTCCTTGACACACTATCAGGGCTCTTGGGCTTGACTCCATGGTTATGCTTCCATATTTCCTACTTTCTCTTTAGCAAAGGTAGAAATGTTTTTCTAAAACAAATACATGAATCAGATCTCCCAATTTCCATAAAGGGTCAATCTCAAAAACTCATTACTATTACCACACTACCTTTCACAACATATCCTAATCTCCTGTTCTTCTTTTACCAACCGTTGCTTTTGTTTATATTTCATTAATTTTTATAACACTCTATATCTTTTAAAGACATTCAGTATTATTTCCCAGGGGCCTGAATCAACCCTGCAAGGTACACTGGATAAATTTAAACAGGTTAAACTGCCTTATGAAAAAAATAAACAAACAAACAAAACATAAATTTCCTGGCAATTTACTGAACTTTTCCTATGAAACACATTTTTTTTCCAGTTTAAAGATTGTTAGTTTTAAACCTTAATTTTTCTGTTAGGACTCAACCTTTTCTTTGTTTCTCCTCTGCTTCCTTTCTCAGCTGATGCATTCCCTTCTTTCTTTGAGAATACAGAGATCTGCTGCAGGGCCTTCTAGCATGTCTCCTGCACAACACAGCTGTTGGCATGTGCATTCTCTTGTTTCATCTCACTGAGGAGGATCTTTCCTCCAACTACAGGTATAACCTATCTTCTGAAAAGCTTTTGCACTTGAGTGATGATCAAATCATAAAATTTTCAGGCAGTATGGGTTAAGAAACCAAGCAGGAAGCTGCTGCTTACAAGTTAAAGTCTCAAGATTTTGAACTTCTCAGAGAAATAGAGATGGAACTTGGAGGTTTTAGCCATTCAAAGAGGAGAGGCTTCAAAAACTCTGTGTTCTCTACTAAGCTCTCCAAATTGAATGTTACTGTCAGTGAAGACCAACTCAAATAATGTCAATACTCAACATGTGAAACTCAGACATAGAGAATCTCAGTTCTTACCAGACCAAAGAAAAGTAACTCTGATATCCAATAAAATACACTAATTTAAGAAATAGGGAAAAAAATTGCTATTATTTGCATATGAAAAATTGCATACTTATGAGTGGAAAGAAACTGTGGCAAAATTAGGATTAACACATGAAGTAAGCAATGTTACTAGATAAAAATGAATGGCAGCTCTGTATGGTATCATATGAATCCATATATAATGAATGTATAATTTAAATACATTAATGTGAATAAGGTAAATTTTAAAAATTAGCACCATTGAAAATATCAGAGAAATCTACAATATCATAATCTATAAGATGCATACATAACATTTACTTTGAAATTTACAAAACTACTGTTGAATCACATGTAATACCAGCATTCTGGGAAGCTGAGGCAGGAGGATCACTACTTAGAGTCCAGACTGAATAACTAGTAAGGCCCTGTCTCAAAGCTAAAAATAATTATAATAATAAAAAGGCTGAGGGTGTAGTTGAGTGTGAAACCTCTGGGTTCAAACCCCAATACTGAAGTAAAACAAATACTATATGCAACTAATTGAAGAAGACTAAAAAAGAGAGAAGTGATATATCATTTATATGGATTGAAATATCCAATAATATAAAGACGAAATAGCTTCAAAGTGATTCCAAACTAATTCTAGCAGATTTGGGGGGTCAGAGCATGGAAATTGACCAGCCAGTTGAAACATCTGTATGGGAATGAAAAGTAATAAGAACTGTAGGAATAGTAAAACCCAAAATGTGTAATCACTACTGTAAAAAAGAGAAGGAAGGAAATTGCTCTAAACTGCATTTAAGTGTGTAGGATTCATAACCATATTACTAAGTTTTTGTTGGATTGTTGGACAGAACTGTTTGCACTCTCACTGTTTGAATGTCCACTTTTTATGCTTTAATTTTGTAACTTAAACAATTATTTTAATATGACAATGTGTAATTTATCAACTAGTAATTTCTTAGTGTTAGCATTTATTTTTGTAAAATTTTGTATTATTTCTACCCTTTTTTCTGTTTTGCTTTTTTTTCTCTTTAAATAAAATTTAAAGAGAAAAAAAATACAGCTAAAGTCATCTCCTAGACATAAGTTTTACAGGGCCAATTTTAATCACAGTAACAAGTGAGCACATGAATGGCCAAGTAAAATCTGGGAGCAGATAATCAGAAAGAGTTCCACAGTTCTATGATGGCCTGATTTCCATCAGTAATGCCCATAACTGGACATAGATGATAAGACCAGTTTTTTTTCACAAGTGGAGAACTATCGTCACAGATGAAGATACCACAATAGACAATAAACACACAAAAGTACTCTCACCCTTATTATTCTTCAAGGAAATGCAATTGAATATCATAATACACCATCCTTGTCTGTCTGTTAGAATAGTTACAATGTATGAAGACAGATGCTACTTGTCTTAGTAAAGACATGAGTCAGGGGAAACATTGTTGTTTGGAATGTAAAAATTATACTTGTTAGGTCATAAGTTGGCATTATTTTTTAAGGTGAAATATGCAAGCTTAACTGGAAACTCCATGCTTTGATTTTTTTTTTTTTTATACCAGGGATCAAACTCACGACAGTGTGCTTGCAAAGCAGGTGCTTATGCCACTTAGCTAAATCCCTGGCACCATGCCTTGATATTTACTCAAAAAAATTAAAACATTTTTCACAAAAAACATATCTCAGAATATTCAAACTTTTAATTCATAAAACACTGAAACTAGAAATAACACAATAACCTAATGTATATCAGTTCTGAATACACAAGTAATCTGTGATATTCTGAAAAAAATGAAATACTGCATAACAACTAAAACAATTAAAATATTCAACAACTGTAATATTGGAAGACAAGACTTTCACAAATTTAAGATGGAGTAAAAGAAGTCAGACATAAACGAGCATAGTGTATGAGTTCATTTGTACAAAATTCCATAATATACAAAAAAAAAAGCCATGGTAATAAAGACATATAAGGTGCTTCACCAGGTGACAACTAGCAGGAAAACATGGGGAGCTGAGGGTTGCTTTTTTTTAGTGTGTGTATTAATAAAGAATAGAAGTTTCTAGTAAGTTTGGATAATAGATACTTGTGTCTTATTATTTGTGCCATTTTCAGTAACAATAAGCAAAAGTATGTGTTCTATTATCTCTTATTAATAAAGAAAAATTTTTCACCATCTATATCTTAACACTTTTCTTGAAAACTTCCTTTTTTATTTTTATAAATAATTCCTTTATTGAATTAAAATTTGCATACTATGAAATTTACAGATTTAAAGAGTCTAAGTCAGTAGATTATTTTTATTTAAAAGAAAACAGAAAAGAAAATTAAAAAGCAAAACAGACAAACAACAGCAACAACAAACCCCAAACAATAACAGTATAGGCTTTCAAAATAAGATGATAGGAATTTAACAATATTCGTAACATTGCACATTGTTACTTTCAAAAGTGTTGATTAGAGTACCGGAGATAGACATGCAAAATTGATCTAACCATATGAGTATTAACTGTTCTTTTCTAAAAACTAATAGAATTAGTGGCATAGTCATCTTAGCTATCTTATGCAGATATATATGAATTTATGTCTTTTTCCTTTTTCATTTCTTCTTTTCTCCTTTCCCCTATCCCAGTTACTTCTCCTTGTTGAGTAGTTTCTTACCCTTATACAATATTTATTGTAGATTTTGGATCATATTTTAACCTACAGTTTCCTACACTAGGGAAACAATGTGGTATTTACACATGTGAGTTTGATTTATTTCACTTATAAGTATGGTCTCAAGTCACATCCATTTACTTGCAAAAGTCTCAGTGCAATCTTTCTCTATAGCTGAGTAGTACTCCATTGTATAAAAATACCACACTTTTTTTTTATCTGTTCCTCAATTGATGGGCACTTGGGCTGTTTCCAAGATTTGGTTATTAAACATTGTGCTGCTATAAACAAGGGTACACATGTATCACTGTGGTTTGACGTTTTCAATTCTTCTGAGAAAATGCCCAGAAGCAAGTTAGCTGCATCGAATGGAACCTCTAATCCTATCCTTTTGAGGAATCACCATAATGATTTCCACAGTAATTTCACCAGCCTACACTCATCAAAAATGGAAGAGTACGTTTTCCCCTACATGCACTCCAGCAGTAGTTATTGGTTGATTTCTTAATGATGGTCATTCTTTCTGGAGTGAGCTAGAATCTCAGTGTCTTAATTTGAATTTATCAAATGACCAATGATGCTGAACATTTTTCATACATTTATTTGCCATTTTTATTTCTTCATCTGAGAACTGTGTGTTCAGCTCAGATGCCCATTTTTGGATTGGGTCTTTGAATTTTGGATATCTGATTATTTTTAATTCTTTATGTGTTCTAGATATAAGTGCTTTGTTTGAGGGATAGTTAACTAAGATGTTTTCAAAATTTATGCATTTTTCTTTTCACTCTGTTGGACATTTTTTTAATATACAGAAACTTTCTAATAAGACAAGGTCCCAGTTATTTATTCTGAGAAATATTTCCCATGCAGTTTGAATTTTGTTCATGAACTCTTTGCCTAACCCTATGTCATCAAGATTTCTACCTAATTTGTCTTCCAGTAGATTAAGTGTTTCTTTTTAGTATTTAGATCTTTGATCCATTTTTACTTCAGTTCAGTATATGGTGATAGACATGAGTCTAGTTTTTGTTTTCAGCATATGGAAAGCCAGTTTTTCCAGGATCACTTATTAAGGAGGCTGTCTTTCTTCCAGTGAACATGTTTGGTCCCTTTGTCAAAGATAAGGTGGCTGAGTGTTTTTGTAGTTGTGGCTATATCTTCTAATCTATTCCATTGATCTTCAAGTCAGTTATTTTGGTACCATGCTGATTTTATCACAGTAGCTTTGTAGTATAATTTCAAGTCATGGATTATGATGGCTCCTGCCTTGCCTTTGCTTCTTAAAATTACATTTGTTATTCTAGGTATCTTATGTTTCCAGATGAATTTTAGGAATGATTTATTTACTGGTACTTTGATTGGAATTGCATTAAATCTGTATAACAATTTTGGGAGAATGGCCATTTTCACAATGTTTGTTCTTCCTATCCATCAACAGGAAATGTTTTCCATTTGATGAAATACTCTGAGATTTCCTTTTTCAGAGTAATATAATTTTCAATGTATAGATCCTTTCTTTCCTTTGTTAGATTTATTCCTAAGTCTGTCTTGCTTTCTCTTTCTTTCTTTCTTTCTTTCTTTCTTTCTTTCTTTCTTTCTTTCTTTCTTTCTTTCTTCTTTCTTAGTGCTATAGCAAAGGTTTGGTTTCCCTTATTTCTCTCTCAGTGTGTTTGTTGTTTGTGTACAGGAATGCTATTGATTTTTGAATATTGTCTTTGTATCCAGCTACATTACTGAATTTGATTATTACATTCAGCAGGCTTTCCATAGAGTTGGGAGTCTTCTATGTGCAGTGTCATAACATTTGTAAATAATGTTAATTTAACTTCCTTATTTCCTGTCCTTATTCCATTTATTTCTCTCTCTTGTCTAATTGGTCTGGCTAATATTTCCAGAACCATATTGAATACGAGTGGTAACAATTTGCATTCTTGTCTTGTTCCTGATTTTAGATAGAAAGTTTTTGGATTTTATCCACTTAGTAAGATGTTGGCTATTGGTTTAACATATAAAGCTTTTATCAGATTGAGGTAAAGTTAATCTATTCCAGTTTTCCACAGGGTTTTTATTGTGTTGAATTTTGTCAAAAGCATTTTTTGTGAATGAGTGTTGAATTTTGTCAAAAGCATTTTTTGCATCTATTGAGAAGATCATGTGATTTTTGTCTTTGGCTCTGTTGATATGGTGTATTATGTTTACTGACTTACATATATTCAATCACTCTAGCATTCCTTGGCTGAATCCCACTTGATCATGATACATAATCTTCTTGATTATTTGTTGGTTGCATTCTATTTGTCAGTATTATTTTACTGAGGATTTTTGCATCTATGTTCATTAGGGAAATTGGTCTGCAATTCCCTTTCTTGGTTGGGTCTTTCTTTAATTCAGGTATTAAGGTAAAACTTGCTTCCAGGAATGAGTTAGAGAGACTTGCTTCTCTTTCAATTTCATTGAAGAGTTTGAGAAGTGTAGGCATTAAGTCTTCCCTAAATTTCTTGTAGAATTCAGCTGTGAATCCATCAGTAACTGGACTTTTCTTTGTTGGTAAGGTTCTAATTACATTTCATTAACTGAATTTGGGTTACTTAGAAGTTTTACATCTTCATGATACAGCTTTGATAGTTCACATGTTTCTAGGAATCTGTCTATTTCTTCTGTGTTATTGAACCTATGAGAATAAAGTTTGTCAAAGTAGGTATTGATGACCTACTACTGTATTTCCACAGTCTCTGTAGTTATTTCACCCTTTTCATTTCTTATTGAGTGGATTTGATTTTTTCTTTACTCTCTTTGATATAGTTGGCTAAGGGTTTATCAATTTTATTTATTCTTTCAAAGAACAATTCTACAAGTAATTAATTCTTTTTATTGTTTTCTTAGTTTCAATTGCATTGATTTCTGCTCTGGTCTTTATAATTTTGTCCATTCCTTGGGTTTGGGGCTTAACATGCTCTTCTTTTTCTAGAAGTTTAATGTGCAGCATTAGGTTATTTATTTGTGTTCATTCACTTTTCCTTATATGGGAGTTTATTACTATAAATTTGCCTCTAAGGACTGCTTTTATAGTGTCCCACAAGTTCCAGTAAGTTGTATTTGCATTGTCATTCAGCTGTAGATATTGTTTAATTTCTTTATTAATTTTCTCTGTGACTTATTGGTTGTTTAGGAGAATGTTGTTTAATTCCTATTTTTATGGGGTTTTCATAGGAATTTTTGTTATTTCCAATTTTATTGTGCTATGGTCAGATAATATGCATGGGATTATTTCAATTCCTTTTCATTTACTTAAGCATGTTCTTTGGGATAGTATGTGGTCTATTTTAGAAAATGACCCATCTGCAGCAAAGAAGAAACTGTATTCTGATGTTGTTGGGTGGAACATTCAGTATGCATCTACTAGGTCCATATGTTCATGAGTTTGATTCAGTTCTGTTATTTCTTTGCTGATTTTTTTGTTTGGTTGATCTGTCTCTTTGTGACAATAGAACATTAAATTCCCCTGTTTTAACTGTATTATTGTCTATCTGATTTTTCATATCTATTAAGATTTGTCTTACATAGTTGGGTGTTCCCATATTTGGCTGATCTATATTGATGATTGAAATCCCTTCCTCTTGCAGTTTTCTGATAACAAGTATATAGTGACTTTTTTTTTTTACCTCTTTTGACCATTCTTGGTTTGAAATTCATGCTGTCTGCAAACAGAATAGCTAATCTTGCTTTTTTCTTTTTTTTTTGAGTTCCTGTTGCATGGAGAACTGTTTTCCATCCTTTGACTTTAAGTCTATGAATTTCCTTTTGAGTTAAATGTGTTTATTCTACACAGCATATTATTGGATTTTGTTTCTCAATCCACTCTGGCAGTCTGTTTCTTTTTATTGGTAAGTAGCAACAATTTACATTGATGAATATAACTGATATGTACTGACTTATCCATGTTATTTTATCTTTTTGTTGTTGGTTTTCTAATTTTTCTGTTTAATTGTTTGCTCTGCTTAGTGTTTCTTTCTGTTTTTGTTCTGGGAATTGTAGTTACCTTTATTTCTTTCTAGAGTATCTTTCAGTACTGTTTGTAGTGTTTGTGTTTGGTGGTCATGAATTTCTTCAGTTGTTCTTTGTCATGTTATTTATCCATTGATTTTCAAAGATAGTTCTGCAGAATATATCAATGTGGGTTGGAAATTGTTTTCTATCAGGATTTGAATTACTTCATGCCAAGCTCTTCTTTTTTTTCTTTCTTTCTTTTTTTTAATTATATTTTAAAGGTAGTAGAAATACAACAGAATGAGACAGAACAAAGCCAATTGAGATGATGCAGTGAATTTGGTACAGAACTTCACAGCAGGTTGCCAGGATAACAATAATAGGTACCATAGTATATCTCATTATCTTCACAATAGTTGTCTAGTCCATTAGGTATAGCAAAATGAAACCAAAGACAGAACATTATAAAATCAATTGAAAGAGAATATTGAATAGAATAAAGCAATTAATCATAATGAAACAAAACTGAAAACACCACTTCCTTTCAAAGAGAACATAGAGGAGACCCCCCCCATATTTACTATATTGCATACAGTCATCCTGCCAAGAGATGCTCAGATCTCTGTCCCCAGTTGCTAACGGGGGAGGGGGGAGATTGGGATGTTTGACTCCAAGCCCGCACACTGGTAGGCTCACAGGAGACACTACTGGATCTCTTCTTGGCTCACACCGGAGGAAGGTGCTTACCAAGAGGGTATTGGGAGAATTGCTTCTTTGTGCAGCCTTCTGGGTTCTAGCATGGCAATGGTGGATCTTGGGGATAGCTCTTTGGTTCTCCTCTTGGCTCAGGCTGGCTGGAGGGAGGTGCTTACCAAGAGGGCAGAGAGCAAATTGCTTCTTTGTGCATACTCCTGGGTTCCAGGATGGCCATGGTCAGATCTTGGGGACAGCTCTCTGGTTCTCCTCATGGCTCATGCCAGAGGGAGGTGCTTACCAACAGGACAGCTGTTGAACTGCCAAGCTCTTCTTGAATGAAGGTTTTGTTGAGATTTCTGTCATGATTCTGATAGGTTTTCCTTCACAGGTGATCTATTTCTTTGACAACTTTTTTATTTTATTTTTTAATTATTTATTTTATTTTATTTAAGGAAAAAAAATGAAACAGAAACAGGGTAGAAATAATTTATAATTTCAAAAACAACAGTAAGAAATCACTGGTTGATAATTACATACTTTCCTCCTAGAAGTAGTTGTTCAAGTTACAAAAGCAAAGCATACAAAGTGGACATTCAAACAGTGAGATTGCAATCAGTTCTGTTCATCTATCCAACAGACACTTAGTAATATGGTCACCAATCCTACACACCCAAACATACATGCAGTTATATCCTTTAGAATACTTACTTTCTTTTCCTCTTTTTTTTATAATAACTATAATCAATTCTCATAAACTTTTTAGAAGTTCTACACATGTATAAGTCTCTACATGTATACCTAGCCTTTCTTAATTAGAGGGAAAAACAAATCAAAACAAGTCAACAATACAAATTCCTAGAGAACACTAAATGAAAAGGACATATAAAACCACAATACTAGGTAATCTATGGTAGTTACTATGATGTCTTTTGTTTTCAATAAAATTGTCTATATTATCAGGCATAGCATAATTAAACATAGCAGTACAAAGCACTATAAATAAAAACCAAACATTGGAGAAATTGTAGGACTTCAAAGGCAGTTAATAATCAAACCAGATAATAATCAGAGTAGTTTCCTCTACTCTCAGACTTGATACTATCAAGCACACCAAATTCAAATAAAATCAGTCAAGACAAAATTGCAATATAGCCAATCTTCTTTGTCTCATTACTGCCTTGCTATTTTTCTGTCCTTGTTGTTTACTTTTCTCCTTCATTTCACTGTCTGCCCCTTTCATTGAGGCCTTTCTGCCATTGTTCCTGGAATCCTGGTGATTTTCTTCTCTCTCTCTGGAATATCTTTCTGTGTTCTTTGCAGGGTTGGATTAGTGATCACGAACTCCCCCAGTTCCTCTTGGTCATGGAAATATCTTGTCTCTCCATTAATTTGGAGAGACAGTTTTGCAGGGTACATCAATCTGGGTTGGAGGTTATTTTCATTCAGGGCTTGGAATATTTCACTCCAAGCTCTTCTTGATTTGATGGTTTGCATTGAGAAGTCCACTGTGATTTTGATGAGTTTTCCTTTATAGGTAATCTGTTTCTTTTCTCTGACCACTTTTAATATTCTGTTATTGTGATGGAATTCTGGGATACTGATTATTATATGTCTGGGTGTAGATCTGTTTTGGTTGTAGCTGGCTTGAGTTCTGTATGCCTCATATATCTGAACATCACTTTCATTTCCTATACTTGGGAAGTTTTCCTTAATTATTTCTGTGAATAGCATTTTTATTTCATTTGTATTTGTCCTGCTTCTTTGTTCACATTTTTTATACTTAAGTTATAAATCCTCTTGTCCTCTTCTAGCCTTTGTAACATTACTTCCTGGTTCCTTGTTATTTTTAAGAGATCCTTTGTTCCGTAATCATACATTGCAAATCTATCTTCAAGTTTTGAAAGTATGTCTTTAGTTTCTGTTAAGGAGTTTTGCCAGCTTTCAATGGAGTTTTTAATTTACTGATATTCTCTTTGGATCTGTTTCATGTATTCTAGATTTTGTTTATGTTCTTCATCAAAGGCTTCTCTCCTTTCTCTGGGTTCCTACATTCTTCCATTTGTGTTTTCTTGAGGAGTGCCCAGCATTTCTTTTATTAATCTTCTTATATCTTGCTTCACCTGAGTTAGAATTTCAGATTTAAATTTGTTGATAGGGTCACAGAAATATTTCTTTATTTACAATGAGGCTGTGTCTGATATTGCATGTTTGCTGTCCTCGATTTCCTCTGCATTCACCTCTCCTGGACTTATACTCCCTGGGTCAGCATTTGGAGGCTTTTTGCTGTTTCTTTGTCTTGTCATATTTCTGGTTTCTTTCAGATAGGTGAATGGTGGAGGTCTCAGGACCCTTTCATATTGCTTTTCTCAAGTGTACTGGCTAAAGGACTGCTGCTTTCTCCAGTCTGTTGTTGATCTCTCTTTGACAAATTTTAGTATTCTGTTCTTGTGCTGAATTTCTGAGATCCTAATTATTATATGTCTGAGTGAAGATTTATTTTGGTTATGGTTAATTTAGTTTCTATATGCCTCACTTACCTGTATATCAGACTCTTTTCCCATGTGTGGAAATTTTGTGTTGTTATATCTGTAAATAGTTTTATGTCATTTGTGTTGACATCTGCTTTTTCTGTGATACCTATCAATCTTACATTGTTTCCCTTTGCATCATCTTGTAGCTGTTGAACTGTTGTTTCCTGATTCCTTGCCATTTTAAGAGATTTTTATCTTTCATGATCATAAGCTTTTATTGTACCTTCAAGGTCTGAGAGTCTATCTTCAGTTTCATTAATGTGGTTTTGCAAACTTTCAATGCAATTTTTGAATTCCTCAATATCCTTTTGAATCTGCTTCATGTATTCTTATTCTGTATTATATTGTTCATTCAAGGTTTCCATCATTTTCTTATATTCCTCTATTTTATCTAGATCTTCTTTAGATACATTCAATGTTTCTTTCATAATGTTTGTCATTTCTTTTTTTTTTTACCTGGGAGATTATTTCTGATCTGATTTCCTCTATATCTTCATGGAGTTGTTTCTTTACTTCAATGCTATCACTTCAGCAAGTTTAGTTGTACAATTTCCAGTGTCTTCCACTTCATTGTCTCCTGGGTTTGTTCTGGGTGGGCTGGAAGCCTGAGACTGTACCTTGTTCTTTGGTTTTTTCACTTTTTTATGGAACTTGTACAGCTGGTGAGGCATCCTCCCTATGGATTGAACTGGAACATTAGGCTGGGCAGAGCTTCAATCCTCTGGTATCCATGTGGCTGGCTAGGGTGCATCCCCCAAACTATGGTGCCAGAGCCTTGCAAGAGCTTAAAATCTGCAGGACCCATTGGCTAGTGTAGCCACTCCCTGATGGATGGTTCTGTAGCTCCGTGACCTGTGGGGCTGTCCAGGTGTTCCCCTGATTTGTTCAGCTGAGACATTGGGCTGGGCAGAGGTTGGATCCTCCATGTAGTTAGCAGGGATGCATCCCCAGAATTTGGCACTTGGCCCTAGCACCTGGGTGGGAGGAGTTTAGAGCTTCTGGACCACACGGCTAGCTGGGAGACACCTCCAGAGTATGACATCAGAGTCTTGGATGTCCTGGCTGGATGGAGTTCAGAACTTCAGAACCATGGGAGTAGCTTTGACATACCTCTGGGGCATTGTGCTCTGAGTCAGTAGATTTTAACATTTTGACAGAGTTGTACAACCATGACAATGGTCAGATTTAGATCTTTTTCATTATCCCAAAACATAACATTCATTATATACATGAGGTATCATCTTGCATTCCCTCCACCCTAAATTTAGGTGACCATTGAACTTAGCTCTATCTTCATACATTTTTTTATTCTGTAAATTGATTTATTTTTTAAATTCAAAGTACATCATGTTCATAGCAAAAATAAAACCTTACATATAAATCCTGCAAATGTGCTCTCAGAAACACTCCTTTTTTCCTTTTGTGACCCTACAATATCCTACATTTCTTTCCAATAAGTTGAATACTTCATTATTATTTTTCTTGCTTGCTTTTCTTTCTTCAGATAAACTGAAAATATTAGAGTTGATCTGCTTTTCAAAGCATATCATCTTGGCAAATTTAACCAGCAATTTCACCTGATATATCAATTAAGAGAGCTATGCATTACCTTTCAAAATAAAGCTTGGTCCATTTTTAATTAATCTTATGGTGCTTTTAGTTTTCCACCTCATTATTTGGTTTTTATTTGTCCTATCTGCTCTTCATTTCTTAGTACTGGTTTTCCTTTCTTCTGCTTAATCAAATAACTTCAATCACCTTATTATATCTCTTCTATTAGTGATAACAATTTCTAGTTTATTTTGTTACTTGAGAGATTAAAACATTCACTTTAGATTACTAATTAGTTCTTAAATTTATAATTTTTCTATATAGAGAACAGTGTGTTAAGACAGCTTATGCTTTCACCTAAATTGGATCTGTATGCTAATGTATTGCATATGTAATATGTTATATGTAGCAACAGGCAATAGTTATTAGTTTTTGCTTAAGTAGTCACTATTCTTTAATATCTAATTTTACTCAGCCTAGATTTTCTTGAATTTCATCTTTGCTATTCAATAGTTTGATTGAGATATGTCTAAATACAATTTAGTTCATATTTATTTTGATTAACAATTGACAAAATATATTGAATCTCTGCATAGATATATTTCATCTCTATTATTATCACCAACTAGTAGGTATTTTCTTCTATTCCATTTTAGTTTTAAGCCTTCATTTATATCATTTGATCATATTCTATCCTTTTATTGCACTTTTTCTACTATTTTAATTTTATTCTTCCCTGGAAGTTAATTTGTGTATGTTCTATTGACTTATCTTTCAGTTTACTAATTTTGTTTAAAATTGGTTTTGGTCTACTGTTAAAACTTTTCAATGAATAATTTATTTCTATAATGTAATTTCACTTTTTTGTAGATTACAACTCTTTTAAATGTTCTAGTTAATCTGTTTGTATTTTTCACTATGCTTTAGCCAATTTACATGAGCTGTTTTAAAACTTTTACCTCATAGTTTCTAAATTAACTATAAGTTGTCTTCTCTTACTTTTTATTTGATTATATGTTATGTTTTCCTACATCTTTGTTTTTATTGTAATTTTAAATTGGTACTTGTTTTCTGTTGGTAGTAGTTTTATTGAGATATAATTTATATACCAAACAGTTCATTCATTTAAATTATATAATTCAGTGATTTTAATATATTCATAAAACTGTATAATCATTATTATAATAAATTTTGGAATGGCTTCTCATGTCAGAATTAAATATTGTTTTTATGCCCATTTCTGTCTGCTTATTTCCACAACCTGAATAAATTACTTATCTGGTTTCAGGTTCTGTATTTATCCATTTTGCCTTTCTTCTAGAAATGGAATTATTCAATGTGGAAAGTTTTGTCTCTGACTACTTTTACTTACTGAAACACCTTTAGTATTCATCTGCATTATACAATAGATCAGTACTTCATTTTTATCTCCCAATAATATTCCAAATTATCAGTATAGACTTCATTTTTATAACCACTCATTAGCTGATGAAGCAATAAGAGTATTTTTGCAAGCTTTACATTGAGTATTTATGTTTTCTGGGTTTTTTGTTTTATGTTTTATGGGTAAAGTCTCATATCAAGTTTACAAGAAATTTTTTTGTTAATTGTACCAGGTTTCAAGGAGACCAATGTAAATTTCTGTTAGTACTTGATAAAATTTAGGGTCTTCCAATTTGGGATTAGAGCAACACATAATGTCCTAAAACTCTTTTAGTAGTGTTCAAAGGATGCTTTACAAAATTAGCTGCATTCCAAGGTAGAAATATGTTATACATTTGAAACAGTGTTTCCAAAATAACAAGACTCATTCAATGAACATATATTGAGCTCTTATTTTGTTACAATCAGTGATCTCAGGACATAAAGATAATAAAAATACAACTAACATGCACAGATGACCAATGATAAACATATGATAAAAAGTGCTAAAGACTATGCATGAGTTAGAATGTAGTCTAACTCAGGCAGGCTGAGATCTAAGTAAACCAGAGGGATATACATGTTGGGAATGCCATAAACCTAGCAGGAGTTAAGCTGGCCTCAGAGTGACACTTGGAAGGCTGTACTCAAGCCGACACTGCAACAGTGGCTCTTTGCTGCAGTGAGGCAGCTGCTGTGCCAAGCATCAGGCTTTCCTGCTGCATACCCAATGGACAGAATCTTCCATTGGAATTGCCAAACAGGCAGCAGTGTTTCCCAGACTGCAGGCAAACTGAAGAAATGACTTGATATTCTGTAACTTCTTCAGAGAGCTAGAGTAAAATGGGAAAATTTTAGTGTCTGATTTTTAATTTGTTAATTAACAAAATTTACATGAATTTATGGTATATAATACAATGTCTTGAAATATATATATATATATATATATATATATATATATATATGTATATGTATTACCTCACACACATCACTTTTTTAAGTGGAAGTATCCTTCTTTTAAATACTAAACTGTAGAAAGAAAATAAATGTTATTTCTCCACAAACATGGTTGCTCATTCATTCAATATGAAGATAGGTTCAGTAGCTGATTGCCTCAGTACCCATCAAAATTTTCATTGTGTTCACCTTGGAATTAACATTACTTAGTTGCAGCCCACTCATCCTTTCAAAAGTTTTGATGTTGCATTTCTGTATTGAGGCCACTTCTTAAGCACTGTGAACCATAAGTGATTTCATCTATTTTTTCTGCCCCTTCCTCCAAGATGTCTTCACACCATGTTTCAGTTCCATAAAGGAAATGTATTTGGGCTTTCTCTAACTCCAATCTACTGGACAAACCAGGTGGCCTTAAAACTTTATTGATTTGGGGAAGTCTTGGTCTATGGAAAGTCTGTTTCTTCACACAATGAATTCTCCTAAAGAAAACAAGTTCCCAATGATCTAAATATACCTACAAAAAACCATATTTCTCTACCTGACACAATAATTCTACTAGTACAGGCTTCCTGAGATCTCATGAAATTCTAGGCAATATCTGTTTTAAGCTTTAAACTTGTCCAGTTACTGCAGAAAACTTGATGACATGCCTTTTCATCCAATCTGCTTCATTATAATTTATTCACTTTAATGCTAATATTTCATAAAATTTTTAGTACAGATATGATCCTGTCTTTTATTTCTCTTTATGGGTGTGTGTATTCCAAGGAATTATAGTATCAAGTAAAAATTGTGTTTGTATTTTATGTTAAAATTATTTAAAAATTATGTATCACAAGTATATGTGATATTTTAAGAGTTTGAAATATTTAAACTAAATTTCAGTTCATTTTTAGTTTGAACAGTAAATATAGTTTATATAAATAATACATTTTTTGAAAGTAGTCAATTTTATGCAAAATTAAAATAATTTGTGGGAAAAATAATTTAGTAATTTTTCACTTAGAGAAACATGAACCATAAGTTGACCAAGTTTCATAGGGATAAAATTATTTAAATAGTTTAAATGGGGCAGAAATACAATTTCTATAGATAATTCAATTTACATATTTGCTTTAAAGTTTAGCATTCCAACATATATACAATTATAACACTAGTTTGGGTCTCACCAAGTGACCTGGAGATGCCGAGAGCCATGTGTGCCCAACCTTGGGAGCCAAAATCTATCCAGCTGTGCAGCCTCAGCACATTGCTTGGAGCCAAGTAGGGCCCCATCCAGGGTCCCCTATCACTGGAGGACTCCCAGGAAGGTCACTTCAGGGCTAGTTGGGCTCGGCCCAGTGATCTCAAGTGACCCAGAGCTGCCAACACTCTTCCTCAGGAGTTCAAAGTGCATGGGGGGATCTCCATCTAGCTGTGAAGCCTTGGCATGTCTCTCAGAGCCTGGTACAGCCCCACCCAGCTTATAGGATCATCAGGAAGGTCCCTCCAAGCCTAGTTGGGCCCTGCCCAGTGACTTTGAGTGTCTGGGAGCCACCTGGTAAGGCCTGACTAATGAGCTCCACTCAACTGGGGAAACTCCCTGCAGTACGGACAGATATTCTCAAACCAAGAAACAACTGAGACCTTGCCTTCAGCTACCCTAAGGGAAAATAGGAAAATGACAACACAAAAAAGCAAAGTGCAATCTCAAACCTCCAGCCCATTCCAAGCAAGCCTGGGAGACATAGACATAGAACAAAGTGTAAGACATACACCTGAAATTCCTGAAATGATAGTGATTAAAGTAAAGAAACAACTTGGGGAAGCTATAAAGGAATTCAGATAAGAAATAATTGCCCAGGTAAAAGAAGAAATGGCAAACATAATGAAAGAAATGCTGAATATATTCACAGAAGGCATAGTTAAAAAATTAGAGGAACACTGGAAAAAAGATGGAAATCTTGAATGAACAATAAAAGAAACAAATAGAATGCATGAAACAAATTCAAAGACATATACAGGAAATCAAAATTTCCATCACAAGTTGGCAAAACCATCATGATGAAAGTGAAGATAAACTTTCAGACCTCAAAGAAGAGATTGCAGCTAGTGAGTAGGAAGGATCTTTTAAAAATAACAAGGAGTCAATAAATAATAATTCAACAGCTGCAAGATGATACAAAGAGAAACAACATAAGATTGATAGATGTAAATGAAAAAGAAGATGACAACACAAATGACATCAAAAAACAATTTACAGAAGTAATAGCCAAAAATTTCCCAAACATGGGAATGGAAACTGACATACAGATCAGTGAAGAATATAGAACTCCAAATAGCCTTAACCAAAAGAAAACTACACCCAGACATATCATAATCAGCATCCCAGAAATCCAAAATATAAACAAAATTTTAAAGGCTATTAGAGAGAGGAGACAGATCACCTATAAAAGAAAGCCTATCAGAGTCACAGCAGACTTCTCAACACAAGCAATGAAGTCAAGAAGAGCATGGAGTGAAGTATTTCAGATCATAAAGGAAAACAACTTCCAACCCAGACTGATGTACTCTGCAAAACTGTCCTTCAAAATGGATGGAGAAATAGGATACTTCCATGACAAAGAACAGCTTTTAGAACCAAACCAACCCTGTAAATAATACTGAAAGATATTCTAGATAGATACAGAAAAAACACTAATCAAGGCAAACAATAAACAGAGGGGAAAGATAAAGAACCAACAGCAGAAAGATAACATGACAAAACTAAACCAATATATATCAATCATAATCATTAATGTAACTGGCCTCAATTCACCAATTAAAATTAACAAACTGGTAGAATGGCTCAAGAAACAATATTCAGCCTGCCCCAGGCCTAGGCTGCCACAGACTGCTTTTGCTGGTCCGCCCTACCACCTGGAACATTGTGGAAGCCCGACTTAGGCCTAGGCTGCCCAGGACTGCTTCTGCTGGGCCCACCCTTCCAGCAGTAACATCAGAAGACCTCAGCAGGCTCCAGGCAGTGTGAAAAACTTGGAACTTCACTCCCAGGTGGCAAAACTTGGACTACATCAGATTAACTATGTCAGTGTGGTGAGTATGCTCCTAAAATAGAGGTGAAGAGTGGGTAAATAGGGCCAGTAGTAAAGCCCCCTCAAACTAACTGTAAGAACTTGGTGAGTCTGAAAAGAATGTGGGTGATCCACTCCTACACACAGAAAATATCAGGCAGAGTTAAAATGGCAAAATGAAAAAGCAAAATGCAGTCTCAAACATCTAGTCCACCAGAAGCAAGTATAGGAGACATTGAAATAGAGGACCCCAAAAGTAACACACAGGGAATCTCTGAAAAGGTAGTAGTGAAAAAAAAAAAAAAAAAACCTCCATGAGGCTATAGAGGAAATCAAATTAGAAGTACTCTCCCATGTAAAGATAGAAATAACAACCTCAGTAAAGGAGTTGTTGAATGCAGCTAAAAAAGAAATAGAGAAAAAAGTAGAGGAGAATGGGAAACTGATTGAATGAACAATAAGGAAAACAAGCAGAATTTATGAAACAAACTCAAAGAGATATCCAAGAAACAAAAATTCTCTTGAAAGCATGCAAAACAGCTTAAATGAAGCTGAGGATAGGATTTTGGACCTTGAGGACAGGATCACAGTTAGTGATCAGGAAAGGATAGAACTTTTAAAAATAACAAGCAACATGAAAGGACAATCCAGAAGCTTCATGATGATGCCAAGAGCAACAATATAAAATTAATGGGGCATTAGCGAAGATGCTGGAGTCCGTGCAAATGACATACATAAAGTATTTACAAAAGTAATAGCAGAAAATTTCCAAAACATGCGGAAAGAATCTGATATGCAGATAAGTGAATGCCAAACAATCAACATAAATCCACACCCAGACACATAATAATTAAGATCTCAGAAATGCAGCATAAAAACAGGATAGTAAAAGCTGTTAGAGAAAAGACACAACTCACCTATCAAGAAAAGCCCACTAGAATCACAGCAGACTCTTCAGCTCAAACCCTCAAGTCAAGAAGACTTTGGAATGAGGTATTTCAAGCCCTGAAAGAAAATAACTTTCAACCCAGACTGATCTACTCAGCAAAACTTTCATTCAAATTTAATGGAGAAACAAGATACTTCCATGATAAAGAACAACTGAAGAAATTCATGTCCACCATACCAACCCTAGAAACAGTACTGAAAGACATATTGGACAGAGATAAAAATGACCACAATCCCCATAACAACACCACCAGAAAGAAACCAACAGGTAGGACAAACAATTTTATAATGGGAAAAGCAGAAAGCAAACAACTGGGTCATAACATGGCAAAGTCAAGCCAGTACATGTTCATAAATATAAATGGCTTCAGTTCACCTATCAAAAGAAATAGGCTGATAGAATGGATCAAAAAACATGATCATATGATTTGCTGTAACAAGAAACATATCTGACCCAAAAGGAAACTCTTAGATTAAAAGTTAAAGAATGGAAAACAGTATTCCATGCAACAGGAACCCAGAAAAAAGCAGGGTAAATATCCTATTTTCAGACAATGTGAACGCCAAACCTAAAATGATTAAAAGAGATAAAGAAGGTCACTACATACTCATTAGTGGAAAAATTCAAGATGAAGAACTAACAATTATAAATATATATGCACCAAAGACAGGAGCACCCAAATATATAACACAGATATTAATGGACATGAAAAACCAAATACACAAGAACACAATTACAACAGAGGATCTTAATAGCCCATTGTCACAAAGAGATAGATTAACTAGACAAAAAGCAAAGAAATAACAGAACTGAATCATACCTGTGAGCAATTGGACTTAGTAGATGTTTACAAAGTGTTCCATCCAACCACATCATAATACACATTCTTCTCAGCTGATCATGGGACATTCTCCAACATAGACCATGTATTATCCCATAAAACATTCTTAAGTAAATACAAAGGTATTGAAATCATCCTATGCATAATATCTGACCATAGAGAATTGATATTGGAAAATAATGGCAAAAGAAATTGCAAAACCTGCATGAATACATGGAAATTAAATAACAACCTTGTGAACAATCAGTGGGCTACAGATGAAATTAAAGAAGAAATAAAGCAATAGGAGCTGAGGATTTAGCTCAGTGGCATAAGTGCCTGCCTTGCAAGCACATGGCCATGAGTTCGATCCCTGGTACCGATTAAAAAAAAAAAAAAGACCAACAATAAAGCAATACCTACAATTCAATGAAAATATAGAAACAACATACTGCAATCTGTGGGATGCAATAAAAGTGGTCTTAAGAGGGAAATACATAGCAATAAATTATCATATCAAGAAAACAGAAAAAAAAGAAAAAACAAACAAAAAAGAAAACAGAATGAGCACAAATAAACAATCTAATGCTTCATCTCAAGCTTCTAGAAAAAAAAAGAGCAAGCTAAACCCAAAGCACATAGAAGAGAGGAAATTGTACAGATTAGAGCAGAAATCAATATAATTGAAACTAAAAAAATATACAAAGAATTAATGAATCAAAAAGCTGGCTTTTTGAGAGAATAAACAAAATTGACAAACCTCTAGCTAACCTTATCAAGAAAAAGGAATAAAAAAGCCACTTTCACACAATAATACTGAAAAGGGGGAACTTACTACAGATCCCACGGAAATTCAAAAGATCATGAATATCTACTTTAAAAATCTCTACTCACATAGCGTGCAAAACATAGAGGAAATGGACAGATTTCTAGAAACATATGAACTATCAAAGCTCAACCAAGAAGATAGAACAATTTTGAACAACCCATTATCAGCTATTGAAATTGAAAATATAATTAAAATCTTACCAACAAAGAAAAGCCCAGGTCCTGATGCATTCACAGCTGAATTCTACAAGAAATTTAGAGAAGATTTGATGCCAATACACCTTAAACTCTTCAATGAAATTGAGAAGAAGGCAGTCTCTCTTAAAACATTCCTGGAGGTAAGTATTACTCTGATACCAAAACCAGAGAAAGATCCAACCAAAAAGGAGAACTATAGGCCAAGCTCACTGATGAACATTGATACAAAGATTCTCAATAAAATACTGGCAAGTAGAATGCAGGAAATCATCAAGAAGATTATACATCATGAACAAATGGGGTTCATTCCAGGAATGCAAGGATGGTTTAATGTACGCAAATCAATAAATGTAACACACCACATCAACAGAGCCAAAAACAAAAGCACATGGTCATCTCAATAGATGCAGAAAAAGCTTTTGACAAAGTCCAACACATGTTCATGATAAAAAAAAAAAAAACCTTCAGAAACTCGGAATACATGGTATCTACTTCAACCTTATAAAGGCCATCTATGACAAACCAACAGCCAAAACTACACTAAATGAACAAAAACTGAAAGTTTTCACTTTAAAATCAGGAACAATACAAGGATGTCCACTATCACCTCTCCTTTTCAATATAGTTCTGGAAATACTAGCCAGGGCAATCAGACAAGAGAGAGAAATAAAAGGAATAAAGATAAGAAAGGAAGAAGTTAAATTATCACTATTTGTAGATGACATGATACTCTATATAGAAGATCCAAAAAACTCCATTAAAAGACTACTAGAGGTAATAAACAAGTTCAGCAGTATAGCTGTATCATTAGCATTCCTGTACACAAACAAAAAAACTCACCGAGAGAGAAATTATGGAAAAATTGCCCTCTACAATAACATCTAAAAAAATGAAATACTTAGGAATCAACCTAACTAAAACTGTAAAAGACCTATATGCTGAAAATTATACTATGCCGAAAAAGGAGACTGAAGAGGGTATTAGAAAATGGAAGTACATTCCTTGCTCTTGGTTAGGAAGAACCAACATTGTAAAAATGGCTATACTCCCAAAACTGTTATACAGATTTAACGCAATCCCAACCAAAATACCATTGACATACCTCACAGATCTAGAGAAAACACTCCCAAAATTCATTTGGAAACAGAAGAAACCTAGAATGGCAAAGGCAATTCTGGGCAACAAAGGCAAGGCAGAAGGCATTTCAATTCCTGAATTGACACCGTACTATAAAGCCACAGTGATAAAATCAGCTTGGTACTGGCAAAGAAATAGACCTGAGGATCAATGGAACAGATTAGAAGATGCAAGCACAACTACAAAGACACGCAGCCACCTGATATTTGACAAAGGGGCTAAATATGCCCACTGGAAGAATGATAGCCTCTTTAATAAAGAGGTTTTGGAAAAATTGGCTCTCCACATGCTGAAGACTGAAACTAGATCCATGCCTATCACCATGCACAAAACTAAAGTCTAAATGGATCAAAGACCTCAATATTAAAACAGAAACACTAAATCTACTGGAAGACAAGGTTGGTAGGGGTAGGCAGAGAACTCATGAACAAAACCCAAACTGCACAGGAAACACTTCAAAGAATCAACAACTGGGATCTTATATATTGAAAAGTTTCTACACATCTAAAGAAATCAACAACAGAGTGAAAAGAAAACTCACAGAGTGATTAAGAATTTTAGCCAGCAACCCCTCAGAAAAAGGACTTATTTCCAGAACATATACAGAACTGAAAAATATCAAGCCTCCCAAATTCAAAGACCCTTTCCAAAAATGGGCATCTGAGAGGAGCACACAGTTCTCAGAGGAAGATATATACAAATGGCAAATAAAAACATGAAGAAATGTTCACCATCACTGTTCATTTGAGTAATGCATATTAAAACAACATTGAGATTTCACCTCACTCCTGAAAGAATAGCTGCCATCAAGAAACCAACTGATAACAAATGTTGGTGAGGCTGGGAGGAAAAAGGAATACTGCTCCACTGTTGGTGAGAATGTAGACTGGTGCAACCACTATGGAAATACATATAAGAATTCTCAGAGACTAGGATAGAAAGCCCCATTCAATCCAGCTATTCCCCTCCTGGGTATTTTCCCAGAACAACTGAAAAGTTCATATCACAGTGATATATTTGCACTCATGATCATAGCAGCACAATTTGTAATAGCTAAATCTTAGAAACAACCAAAATGCCCATGAACTGCAGAGTGGATGAAAAATATGTGGTATTTTTTATACAATGGAATGTTACTCAGATATAAAAAAGGATGATCTTGAGGCCTTTATAGGGAAGTGGAGACAACTTGAGACAATCCTCATTAGTGAAACAAATAAGAATCATATTTACAAATATCACATTGTGTCTCTAGTATAAAAAGTAATAAGAGCTATAAGAGCAATAAAATCCAAAATGTGTAATTGCTATTGTAAAAAAGAGAGGAAAAGAAAGTACTCTAAGGTATATAACTACATGTATGTTTGAGTGTGTATAATGGATGACCATATTGCTGAATCTTTGTTAGATCTTTGAGTAGAACTGTTTGCATTCTCACTGTTTGAATGTCTACTATGTATCCTTTAACTTTGTAACTTGAACAATTGCATCCAAGATGACAGTACATAATTTATCAATTAGTGATTTCTTAGTGCTTTTTTTCCTTTATTTTCTTTTTTCTTTTAGAATTCTATATTGTTGCTACCCTTTTTTCTGTTTTGCTTTTTTTTCTCTTTAAATAAAATTTTTAAAATGTTTAATTGCTATTGTAAAAAAGAGGAAATAGGAAGTGATATAAAAGATATAACTGCATGTATATTTAAGTGTGTAGGATTGATAACCATATTTCTATGTTTTTGTTGGATTGTTGAACAGATCTCTTTGCAGTCTCACTGCTTGAATGTCCACTTTGTATGCTTTAATTTTGTAACTTGAACAACTATTTCTAGGAGGACAATATGTAATTTATCAACTAGTGATTTCTTACTGTTTATATTTTTTTGAAATTCTGTAGTATATCTACCCCTTTTCTTTTTTTTTTTCTCCTTAAATAAAAAAAGAAACAATAGTCAACCCACAGGCTGTACACAGGAAATCCATAAAACCCAAAAGGGAAACTCATAGACTGAAAATCAAAGGATGGAAAACAACACTTCATGCAACAGAAACCCTCCAAAAAGGAAGGAGTAGCTATTCTATTTGCAGACAATGTGAACTTCAAACCAAGATTGATTCAAAGAGATAAAGAAGGTCACTACATACTACTTAAGTGAGAACTTCAAGAAGAGATAACAATCTTAAATATATATGCACCAAATTTGGGAGCAACCAGCTATAGAAAACAATTTTTAACAGAAATGAAAAATCAAATAAACAATAACACAATTATAACAGGAAACCCTAACACCCTACTGACACAAAGAGACAGATCAACTAGACAGAAATCAGCAAACAAATTACAGAAATGAATCACACCTATGAACAAATGGACTTTGTAGATGTGTACAGAGTAACATCAGAATATACATTCTTCTTATAAGCACATGGGGAATTCTCTAAAATAGATCATATATTAGCCCATAGAATATGCTTAAGTAAATGCAAAAGAACTGAAATTATCCTATGTATTTTATTTGATCATAGTGCTATGACTAGAAATTGATTATAAAA
This sequence comes from Hydrochoerus hydrochaeris, assembly GCA_004027455.1. Classification (NCBI taxonomy): domain Eukaryota; kingdom Metazoa; phylum Chordata; class Mammalia; order Rodentia; family Hydrochaeridae; genus Hydrochoerus; species Hydrochoerus hydrochaeris. The sequence continues at coordinate 177,349 of PVLA01002229.1, read as the reverse complement.
GAAATTGCAAAAACTCCACAAACACATGAAAATTACATAATACACTCCTGAGCAATCAGTGAGTCACAGAGAAAATTAAACAATATCTATAAGCAGATGAAAATGCATATACAACTGTGGGGTCCAATAAAAACAATCCCCAGAGGAAAATTTATTACGGTGAATTTCTCCATCACGAGAATAGCATGAACGCAAATAAACAACCTGATGCTACACCTCAAAGAGGAGCAAGTGAAGCCCAAAGCCAAGATGAGGGAGGAAATTATAAAGATTAGAGCAGAAATCAATGCAATAGAGACTAAGAAGACAATACAAAGAATCAATGAATCCAAGAGTTGATTCTTTGAAAAAGCAAATAAAATTGATAAGCCCCCAGCCACCTTTATTTAAAAAAGGAAAGAAAAACTCAAATTCATGCAATCAGGAATGAAAAGGATGAAATCAATACAGACCCTGTGGAAATACAGAAGATCATCAATACCTACTTCAAAAAACTCCACTCTCATAGGCTTCATAGCACAGAAGAAATTGAGAAATTCCTAGAAACATATGAATTACTAAAGCTGAATAAAAAAGATGTAAAACTACTGAATAACCCAATTTCAATTAATGAAATTGAAAATGTAATTAAAACCTTAGCAAAAAAGAAAACTGCCGAATTCTACAAGAAATTCAAGGAAGAATTAATGCCAACACTCCTCAAACTCTTCAATGAAATAGAAAGGGAAACAATTCTCCTAACTCATTTCTGGAAGCAAAACCTGATACCAAAACCTGAGAAAGACTCAAACAAAAAAAGAACTTTAAAGGCCAATAACCCTAATGAACATAGGTGCAAAAATTTTCAATAAAATCCTAGCAAACAGAATGCAGCAAATCATCAAGAAGATTATACACCACGAAAAAGTGGGATTCATCCCAGGAATGCAGGGATGGCTCAACATATGCAAATCAATAAATGGAATCCACTGAATCAACAGGGCCAAAAATAAGAATCACATGATCATTTCTATAGATGCAGAAAAAGCTTTTAATAAGGTCCAACACTCATTCATGATAAGAACCTTAAAGAAAATTGGAATAGATGGTATTTACCTCAATATAATAAAAGATATCTATGACAAGCCAAAGGCCAGGATCATATTAAAACATCAAAACCTGAAAGCTTTTACTCTAAAATCAGAAATAAGGCAAGTGTGTCCATTATCACCACTCCTATTCAATATAGTGCTGGAAACATTAGCCAGAGCAATTAGAAAAGAGAGAGAAATAAAAGGAATAAGGATAGGAAAAGGAGAAGTTAAATTATCATTATTTGCAGATGATATGATACTTACTGTAGTGAGGAGTTGTGCAGAGAACAATTAGAATCAGGACATGGAATTTATCATATTATTTTATGATGGTCACCTAGAGTTAAGACAGAAACTGCAGCAAATCTATCCACAACACCAAAGACACAGAATATTCAGCCAAGGGCCTGAATCCCACAGCAGTGTCCTGCATGATTCCATATTAAGGCCCAGAGCTCATGATAATGCCTCCCAAAAGTCCAACTGGAGGTCTAGAGCCCACAAGAAGAACTCACATCAGTCTCTTTTATGGATCTGTGCTGGGAAGGCCCAAGGGTCAGTGATGGAAGCCAGGAAGTCTATGTCAGCAGGTGAAGGAGCTGTGCTGGTAGGTTGAGGGTTCTGCAGTGGAGTTAAGAAGTCACACTCCTAAGAAAGACCAGGGCTGTCCTGAAAAGCACCACATCCATCCTCAGTGACATGGAGGCCCCAAGCTCCTCTGACAATAAGCACAGTTTGGTACATGCCAGGAAGCCAGCATGAAGAGGTCATTCTGGAGATTAAGAGGCACACATCTTCCCCTCCAGAGCCAGGAAGCAATGCTCAATGTAAGGACCAAAGCTCTTCTAAGAGAACCAATGGTTCAAACAGAAAAATGTAGGACAACCCACAATGTCTCAACACCTCAATGCCTCTAAGCCTTCCTTCTCCTTCTCCATGTCTCCATTTATGCAGGCCCCTTTCCTCAGGTGGACCATCTATGGTCAGCTCCATGTTGATTTAATTCCACTGGCATAATGTTGACCTCCAGTTTTTAATTTATAACAATATTTTACATAGAAGCCCCTCAAAACTGCATCAAAAGAATTCTAGGTATAATAACTAAATCCAGTAATGTATCTGGATACAAAGTCAACACCCAAAAATCAATAGCATTCCTATACACAAACAACAAACTCACTGAGAGAGAAATAAGAGAAGCCACACCCTTCACAATAGCATCCAAATATGTGAAACACTTAGGAATCAATCTAAGAAAAGAAGCAAAAGATCTATTCAGGGAAAATTATAATATCCTGAAAAAAGAAATTGAATAGGAACTCAAGATGGAAATGCATTCCTTTGTCATGGAAAGGAAGAACAAACATTGTGAAAATGGTCACACTCCCAAAATTGTGACACAAATTTAATGCAATTCTAATCAAAATACCACTAGCTTACCTCACAGATCTACAGAAATCAGTCCTAAAATTCACCTGGAACCAGAAAAGACTTAGAATATCAAAGGCAATTCTGAGCAATAAAGGCAAGGCAGGAGGCATGATGATACCTGACTTGAAGCTATACTACAAAGCTACTGTGATAAAATCAGTATGGTGCTGGAATAAAAGCAGATCTGAAGATCAATGGAATAGATTAGAAAATATGACCACAACTACAAACATACTCAACCAACTTATCTTTAACTAAGGGGCCAAACACATTGACTGGAATAAAGGTAGACTTTTTAAAAGGTATTGCTTGAAAAAACTGGCTCTCCATATGCTGAAAACAAAAACTAGACCCATATCTATCACCATGTACTAAAGTCCAAATGGATCAAAGGTCTAAATACTAAAAAGAAACACTAAATCTGATGGAAGACAAAGTAGGTAGAAATCTTGAAGACATAGGGGTAGGCAGAAGTTTCATGAACAAAAATCAAACCTTGTGGGAAATATTTCCCAGAATCAATAACTGGGATCTCATCTTATTAAAAAGTTTTTGCATGTCAAAAGAAATGTCCAACAGAGTAAAAAGAAAACTCATGAATTTTGGAAAAATCTTAGTCAACTGTCCTTTAGGAAAAGGACTTCCATCTAGAATATATAAAGAATTTTTAAAAAATCAGGTCCCTGAAATTCAAAGACCCAATCCAAAAATGAGCATATGAGATGAATACACAATTCTCAGATGAAGAAATACAAATGGTAAATAAATACATGAAAAAATGCTTAACATCACTGATCATTAGAGAAATGCAAGTTAAAACCACACTGAGATTCTGCCTCTCTCCAGAAAGAATGGCCAGGATAAAGAAAACTACCAGCAGAAAATGCTGGAGAGGCTGTGGGGGAAAAGAACTCTTCTGCACTGTTGGTGGGAGTGTAGACTGGTGCAACCACTGTGGAGGTCAGTCTGGAGGTTCCTCAAAAATCTGGGATTGGAGGTCCCATTTGACCCAGCTATTCCACTTCTGGGTATATTCCCAGAAGAATTTAAAACATCATATCACAGTGATATATGTATACCAATGTTTATAGCAGCATAGTGTATAATAGCCAGATCTTGGAAACAACCTAAATGCCCATCAACTGAGGAATGGATAAAAAAGATACAGTACTTTTATACAATAGAGTACGACTCAGCTATAAAGAATGATCACATTGAGACTTTTATAGATAAATGGATGCAACTTGAGACCATATTCATAAGTGAAATAAATCACACTCACATGTGTAAATACCATATTGTCTCCCTAGTTTAAGAAATGGTACAAGTACATAAGATACAAAATCCTCAATAAATACCATGAAAGTGTAAGAATCTGCTTAATGGGGAAAAAATAACAACTCAGGGAAAAGTAAAAAAAAAGGAAGGGGAAAGAAAAATATCTAAATTTGTATAATCACTTAAAATAACTAGGATGATTGTTCTACAAATTCTGTTAATTCTTGGAAAAAAACAGTTAACAGTCATAGGATTGGACCAATTTTGCATGTTTGTGTCTGGTGATCTGAGAAATTCTTTTGAAGATTACTATGTGAAATAACAACCTTAGCTATGTTCCTACCACTTGTTTCAAAAGCCTATATTGTCATTGTTTGGGGCTCTTTGCTATTTTTATTTTTATTTTTATTTTTTGTTTCTTATTTTTCTAGTACTTTGTTTTGTTTGGCTTTGTTTTTCCCTATAATGCAGAAAGGGTTAGATTTACCTGTAGAGGTTTATACATGCCTAAAACTTCTCCTAAAGAGTTTAGGAGAATTAATTGTATTATGTGTGATGATATGAACAGCTACTTTGAAGGAAAAGAGACATTGTGATATCCATTGTTGATTTTTTATTGTCATGCTGTGAGATCCAGTAAGGCCTTTATTCTTTGTTTACAGTGGTTTTAGTCTGTTTTGTATTATTTAAACATATGAATGTATGGACAGCTATTTTGAAGAGAACAAGAGACATTATGCTAGCCATTGCTGATTTTCCTATTGTCTGATTTTGAAGGCCTGTAATGCTTTCATTATTCTGTTTTGATCAGTTTTATACTATTTTGTTTTGTATAAATTCATTGTGTATGAAGATATAAACAACTATTTAGAAGCAAACAAGAGAGATAGCCATTGTGGTCTCTTGTTGTCTTCTTTTGAAATCTGTGTCACTTATGTTGCTTTCCTCTGATCTGCTTTGTTCTGTTTTGTTTTACCTCCTTTAAAATTAAAAAAAAAATTAATACTTAAAACTCTAAGTATTAACTCTATAGGGATATTATTTGTAAAGGAACTGTTTATACAACAAAAGAGAAATATTGGTTGTGACTAATTAGTGCTAGAATTGTTTCCTCTTTAGAGGAACAGAGGTTTATACTGAATAACATAATGAACATCCCATAAATAAGCATCTGTGACATCAGCTTGTTTCTGCATCTCAATTTTATTTTGAAAATGTTTTCTTCACTTAGCATTTGCCAAACAATTACAAAAGCTAGACTCATCTCTTCACTTATCTGAAAGTATCACTTTAGAAGAAAGTAAATGAAGGCTCTTGTCAGATATTTATTTCCACTTGTCTGCAATTCATAATATTTTCTTTTGCCTAAAAGGATTCAGTACTCTCCTACAAGAATCATTATTGTCATTGCTCTTTTCAGTCACTGTTTTGCCTGGACAGGTGAATAAATTAGGTCAGACAACTTTTATTGCCACTAGAGATAGCCAGAGGGTGGAGAAGACAACTGAGTTCCTGCGCTTGCTTAGTGATAATACCACACTGAATGGAAACATGACTCCCGGAGCTAGTAGGGGGCAACGTGCCAGCAGGAATGATGAGCTTCTTGAGTCGTCAGCAGTAATGACAGCAGAGATGTCATCCTATCCCTGCAGGGCCTGCTCCCAGCCACAGCACTTGGTTTGTGTTTAGAGGTTTCTCACTTCTCACCAATGATCCTTGCACACTCCACATTTTCCAGCCCTTATTTTACCTATGAAGAAATTAATTTTTACCATCTAAGTGGATTAAAGTGTGATGCGTGTGTATCTTTAAATTTATTCCAAAGATTCTGAAATCTTCTAATAAGAAATTGACCCCAACATACAGGATATATAGTATTTATAATCTAGTGAGGTAAAAAACAAAGTAAAAGGAAACAATTTAAGAAGGAATAAAACAAGTACAAGTAATTTTAAAAATATTTTTATTGCAGAAATGATCATATTAATGATGGGTGACAGTCAGTATTAACCTGACTCAAGATATGGTTGAAGTTGAAGTCTTCAGTGAACACAGCAACTTACCAGCAATGGTATAGGACTGACAGTCCAGGCCCTTGGTGCTTACAATTCCATGGTTCATACATCCTCTGTCCTCTACCCAGCAAAAGCCCTAATAGACCGGAAGATTATTACAGAACTCCAAGTTCAATAGTTTTCTCTTTTTTTCTAGTTTTGTTTCCAAAAGATGTTTTTCAGTCATCCAAGGTCAGCAACAGCAGAAAATACTAAGTGAAAATTGTGAGAAACAAATAGTCCATGTGTTTTAAATTGTGCATTGTTTTGTGTAGTGTGAAAAAATCTCATGCCATTTTACTCCATCTCTTCAGAGCATCCACTCTGAATATATTACCCTCCCATTAGTCTTGTTAACTAATGTTACCAAGTTAACAATACCAGTATGACAGTACTTGTGTTATTTTACTAACAGTAGCCACAAAGCATAAAAGTAATGATGCTAGTAATTAAAATGTGACAAAAAGAAGCCATAAAGTGTTTCCTTTAAAAAATAAGACTTCTCAATTTTAAAAAAAAAGGTATCCTCGGTTTGTTAAGCTCTACAATAAGGTGTTAATATCAACATCTTAAACTGTTTCTACTTTATACATTAAATTTTATCATAAAGACTACAACATATAGAGAACTTTGTACTAATAGTTTCAGTCCTCCATGGGAGTCTTAGAATGTACACTCTGTGGCCAATGGGAGCTACTCTTATTTTTTGTGTGTAATAATAGTTGAAGCATCAGAGTTCAGACAATGGGACCTTATGTGTTATGTGATACTTTTCAGCTTGCTTGTTAAGATTTATTTTTGTTTGTCACACCTTGGTCTAAGAATTGCCTCCATTACAAAACAACATCTGTTCGTGAAGGTTAGAGAGGATTAATGTATATATTCATTTCCTTATATCTTTCTAAATCTAAAGTATACTCTGAAAACAATTGACATTTTTTGACACACCAACTGATTTTGAATGAATTTGTAATTTATACTAAGGTGCCCAGTGAGAAACTCCTAAACTATGTCTTATAATATGATGCTTCTCACTTGAACAAAAATTCAAGGGTAGTTGTATCTTCCAGGTTTTTCACTAGCAAAATATTTGTCATTGATCATCCATATTTGGAAAGGCTTAATTTTTAATGTCATTCAAGTATGAATTTCAAAGCATGCCAGAGTTGTAACATTATCAGAAGTGATAGTTCACACAACAGTTATGACTCCTCTGCATAAATGAAAACCCAATTAATTATCACCCTAGATTTTGGTTCTCCAAAACTTAGCAAGTCTGATTTTATATTGAGGATCATATGGTAAAAGAATATCTAAATATCTGATAACAAGTGAAGAAAAGCTTATTTTGATACTGAGATGTTGAGTTACAATTGAAATTATTAAAATTAATGTATTTCTTCATTTCTTTGAAGAACTGAATGATATATTTAAAAAGCAGTGTAAAAATTTTTAAAGTTTAAATAAAATTTAGAAGGCAATGTGTTCTAATCTCTCCTTAGGAAGTATGATTTGGCCCTAATAGTTTTACAAATTATTTAACTGAGAGGTTTATAATCTTCTAAAATATTCTTTGTTGGAGTACTTAATCTGATATGTAAAGAACTTGAGAGTCATCAAATCCAATCTTCACAATAACAAAAAAATTGTATCAAGTGAATATTGACAACTCTTTTTGGATCCAGGGAAAAACTGAAGTCACAGGACAAACCACTTCCCCTCAAAATAGAGAGACAAAGAAGCAAAGAATAACAATTACCAAAGCAAAAACCCAGAAATAAACTGCCACTCTGGAGAAGGTAGCAAGTGGAATACAACAAAGAGAATTGTATCTTTCAGATCTTATTGACGTAATTTCTACAAAAACTCAGGCATGACACAGGAGAAAAAAACAAATACAGCAGAGGAAATTTTTTCCAGTGACACTCTTAAACACAGCAAACAACAAACAGAGTCTAACTTGCAACCAGATAAATATGAAACCTCACACTAATGGGTGATTTCCTTCACTTACTTTAACCCAGCCATCGTGCCTGGAATGTAACAAAAACATTGCAAGTCATATCAAAATATTTTTAAAAATATTTCAAAAAATATATATTTCGCAAAATTGGAAGAGGTAAACCCAGGTTTACTACCAAACACATAGACAGAGATGTTGGGATTATCATACCAGGAATTTTTGACAACTACAAATATTATGTTAAGGGAAATAACAGTAAGAGCAAGTGATATACAAGAACAGATGGGAAAAGGAAGCAGAAATGTACAAACTACAGTCATGTCAAAAGAGCAGGCAAAAAGTAAGGGTGCCTTAGTAATCATGGCCTCCGTGTTTGACTAAATATGGCCAAAGAAAGGAATGGTGACCTTGAGGACATGTCAAGTACTGACACTGAAAAATTAAACAAACAAACAAACAAAACAAAACAAAAATAAAAAGGTAGAATGTGATACAGTCAATGACAAGAAAATAAAATCAGACCATTAATAACAGAAAACTTTCCAAAGTTAATGACGGCCACCAAACCACACAGCCTGGGTGATCACAGCTCACTATCATACTGAGACATAATTACAGGAGTAAAGAAACATCCTCTCCCCCACACCATACTATGAATTTAGTAAAAGAAGATTATAAATTTAAGCCCAACATGGGCAGTTAATAATTTGAATGAGACTTTGTCACAAAAAGAGAGTTTGGTGGTAGGATGTGGCTTAGTGCAAAAGCCATGAGTTCAATCCCCAGCAGGGCAAAAGACAAAAAGAAACCTCTAAAGCTCCAAATAATAAATTTTTTTTTAAATTTTTTTTTTAAAAAAAATCTTAAAAGAAAATCAATCCCCAAAACTGAGAAAAATACACAAGGTATAAGTAACTTATATATAGTATGACTACTAAAAACAAAAAAGAAACAGAAAAAAAACAGTTTAATAATCATTGACAATTTTTCCAAATTAATGCCAGACATTAAACCACAGATCCAGGAAACTCAGAGAACATCACACAGGATAAATGCTATTCTAAGTCTAGGCAGATCACTTTCCTGCCACATAAAATCAAAGGTAAAGTAAAATATAGAAAGAATCCAGCAGAACTAACCTCACTAAAATGGAGGAGAAAAGATAAGTGACCCTGGCGCCCTGACATTGTAGTACAAACCTGACACGGAGGCACACACCCATAATTCCAGCACTCTGGGGGGCTGAACCAGAAGGAATGTAAATTCAAGTCAAACCCTGACAATTTAGCAAGACCTTGCCTCAAAATTAAAAGGATTAGGGAAGTAGTTTAGTGGGAAGTTCCTGGGCCTACGTACATATGAGGTACTGAAGAAAAAAAAAGTCAGAAGGAAGGAATTGGACTTCTCCTTAGAAACCACACAAACAAGAAGAGAAATAGAATGAAATATATAAAGGGCTGAGAGAGAAAAACATGACCGGCATATCTTTCTGTGCCTTGTAAATCTATCCTTCAAAATAAACAAAGAAATAGACCTTTCCGGTAAACACAAACTGTCTCAGTTTTCCAAGAAGATACACAGTTCTTAATGTGCATGAGCCTCACAAAGGAACATCAAAATATGTAAAACAGCAAAAACCTAGAGTTGTATGCAAAATAGATGGTTCCACCATTATAGTTGGAGATGTCAATGACTTTACACAAGAAACAGATCTATCAGTAAAAAATCAGTAAGAACATTTTTGAGCTCAAATTCACCATAAATCAACTCAACAGAATGGGCATTGGTAGACTGCTTCACTTTAAAAGAATATAATACTATTCTTCAAAGCTCAAATAGAACATAAGTACCATAAAACACAAATAAATTTTGGTTTTATTTTTATTCTTTTCTGTTTTTTGTTTTGATTTTGGTACCATGGATTGAACTCATGACGTTGTACTTGCCAGGCAGGCTCTTGTGCCACTGAGCTAAACTCCTGGCAAATACAAATAAATTTAAAAGTACAGAATTTATATGTTTTCCCTAATGCCACACTGGAATTAAAATAGACTTCTCTAACAAAAAATGGAAAACTCTCAATAGTTGTATATTAAACAGCACATATCAAAACAACACATGGGCCAATAAAGAAATTTCAGGAGAAATTTTTAAATACTTTGAATGGAAGTAAAATGAAGCACACCAAGAGTTATGGAACACAGTGAAAGTATTGTTTGGAGGGAAACTTATAGTGCCATACTAAATTCATATGAAGGTGCTACTTTATTTACAATCATTTGGCTTATGATTATTCAGATTTATAATAGGTTCTTCAGGGGTATTAAATGGATTTTCAGTATATGTTTCTTCTGATCTTGAGGGAAGTACATAAGCCCATTATAAGTCCAAGAATATCTGTATTCAATAAAAAGAAAGAACTAAGATGATTCATCTGATCATTCATCTCAGGAAATTTCAATCTAAAATTCAATCTAAAGTTAACACAAAAATAGAAATAATAAAGATTAGGGACAAAAATCTATGGAATTAAAACATAGGAAATCAATAGAAAAAATAGCTAAATCGAAGTCTACTTCTTTGAAAAGATTTACGAAATTGATTAGATTCTAGACCCACTAAAGATAAAAGAAGATGCAAATTCACTACAATCTGAAATGAAAGAGGGGCTATCACATTACCCATAGAAACTAAATGAATAACAAAAAATACTATGAAAAATTCTATGTTCATAAATTTCAAAAGCAAGATTAAATTGGCCATTGTCTTGACACATATAATTTACCAATTCATACAAGGAGAAATAGGTAATATAGATAGGTCTATACTTATGAAGAAAAAACCAATCAGAAACAGTCAAACTCAGAGGAGTTCACTGATAAATAATAAACATTTAAAGAGTGAAATATACCAATTATTAATAATCTCTATCAGATATTTATACAAGTGTTAGAGAAAAGGTAATATTATCAACAAGTGTTGCTAGAATAAGTGGTTAGTCATATTTCTTAAAAGATGAATCTAGACACAGGATTTATACTCTATGCAAATATTAACTCAACACAAAATCATAAAGTTTCTTAGAAGATAACATAGTATGATATGATATATGATAAAGACCTTAGTAAGGACTTTTTAACTGTTACACTAAAGTCATGATCCAAAAAAAGAATTACTGTACTAAGTTGGATTTCACTAAAATTAAAAATTAATGTTCTGCAATACATTGGCAAGATAATAAAAATCAGACTGTGGATTGAGAGAAATACTTGCAAAGGATACATTTGTTAAGTCTCTACTATCACAAATAGGAAAAGAACACTTAAAATTCAATAAGAATAAAACAAATAACTCAGTTATAAAGTGAAGCAAAGATTTTAAGATATATCTCACTCAATAAGATGCACAGAAGGCAAATAAATATATGAAAGTTACTCTATATCATGTATCACCAAGGAAATGCGAACTGAAACAATAGAGGTATCTCGGCATTTCTATTAGAATGGCTGCAGTACCAAATAAAAGGATGCAAATCACTTATTCTTACTCATTTCTGGTGAAACTGTAAAATGATATAACCACTTTGAAACACAGTTTGGAACTTTATTTTAAAAAGCTAAAAGCATTTACCACACACTCCTGCAATGATGTCCTATTTCATTTACCAAAGCAACTGAAAATTTATGCCACCTGACAATGGAAATGGATGCTTATATCAGCTTTATTCATAATTCCTCAAACTAGGAAGCACCCAAGATGTCCACCAGCAGGTGAATTAATGAATAAAGTGTTGTATATCCAAACAATAGAAAGTCAACTTTTTCTTATTTTGGAGGAAGAATATAACGTATAAACAATCAATGAGTTATTCAACATGAAAAAACATCAAGGAAACCAAAATACATGCTTATAAATGAAGAAAGCCTAAAAATGCTTCTTACCATGATTCCAAAGTTATGACATTTGAGAAATGGTAAAAACATGGAGATAGAAGATCAGCGTTTCAGGGTTCATGAGGAAACAAATGATGAGTAAATAGGCAAAGCACAGAGAATTTTAAGACAGTAGAACCATTCTGGGTGATACTTTCAGAGTGGGCACAAGTCATCATAGATTTATTTGAGCCCATAGAATGTCCAATACCAAGAGTGGCCTTATGGGCAAACTAAGCCTCTTTCTGTTTCTCTGGGTTATATGTATCTCTTTCAGTTCTTTTCAACTTATCTCTGTCATTGTATTTAAAATATTTATTTGTAGAGACCACTTATCCCAGGAATTTTTTAAATCTAGTTTGACAATCTCTGCCTTCCAATTGTGCCATGTTGATACATTTATACTTAATAATATTATTAAGTTTGGTTGTATTAATTCCACTTTTCTGTTTGTATTCTATCGTGCCTTTTTTTTCTTACAGTACTTTCTTTTATAGTAAATAGACTTTTTATATTGTACCACTTTACTCCCTTTTCATTTTTATTATATTCTGTGTTATTTTTAAGTGCTTGTCTATTTTAACATCTCAATTTAAAACAACATAGTGTTTTGCCAGCTTAGATTGATTTTTGTGCTGTTATGGCTAATCTTTTACTTCAGGTTTTGTACCTTTTAACTACAGAATTAATAGTTACTTTTTATGAAAATAAAGTACCTTTTTGATGTTTTCTTTTTGGTTAAACTAGTGTCTTCTTTAATTCTTTATAAAAGCTTTCCTTTAGTGTTTGAAAATACTTAAGATACATGATTTAAAATTATTCATATAATAAATCCAAGGCTTGAGCTTTTCAACTGACAGGTCTATTGATTTTTTTTCTGTTTATGGACTATAATTTCTTATTTCTTTACAAGTCTCATAATTTTTTGTTGAAAACTGGACATCCTACAAAATGTAATATGGAAACTTTAGGGATCATATCCCTTTCCTCATGGGTTTTCCTTTGTTATTTTTCTTGCTGCTGTTTGTTTCTACTAATCCTATAACGGATAGTCTCTGTCTCAAGTGGCCTCCAACATCTCTTTTCAGTTGGGTTAGGTGTCAGCTGCTTAGACAGAGATTTCCTTAAATGCCTGGATATTTTACTGAGGGGCTTTCCATACATATTAAAGAATAACCCTGCGCCTAAGTGTATAGTTTATAATTTTGACTAAGTCTGCTCTCTCTCTCTAAGAGCAAAGCCTCAAGGTTAGACTTGCTGGAAAATCTTAGGGTTTCCTTAAGATTTCCTGGATATGTATACATTTCTGGATTCACACACACACACACACACACAGAGATACACGCATAAAGTATGGTCTCTCTCTGTAGTTTAGAAATAACAAATGTACTTCATATGTGCTAAATGTGAGTCACTGTCCCATGCACAATTACCTGTAGTTAATTAAATAATTAACTGTAGTTTCTGAGAGTGGCCCATTGAGCATTCAGAACTGACCATCCAGAGTGACAGGACTTTGCAGGAAGTGTGTTAGACGGAATAGCCTGAAGGACCAGCAGTAGCCTTTGAATAGTGTGTGGGAGTAATAACACCTAAACATACCTGAGACAGCCTTCAAAATAAACTGTAGGATAAGTCAACTTTCTTCAAGTCACTCACATATGAGCAGACAACTTTATAGTGTGTTTATGAAAATTTCAAAAGTTTTTTTCTAAAAGATAAGAATGAATCGTCTGATTCTTAAACTCATGTAGAAATTAATAAGGACTAGAACAATCATAATGATATTAAATAACAAAATAGAACAAATGAAATTTAACCAGATATTAAGACCTATTATATAGCAATAGTAATTAAAAATGTATACTGTTGTTTCAAGAATAAAGGAAACAGAAAGATACCTGTATGCATGTAATTTGTGAAAAAAATAGGATCATAGTGTAGTTTGTAAAGGTGATTTTTCCAATAAGCAGTCTGGGTTAATTAGATATATATTTGCAAATAATGTACTGGATCCCTATTATACACCTTAAGTAAATAAATTAATTTCATACTAAACACCAATGAAAACAGTAAGGTTTGTAGAATATCTTTTGATACTAAAGTTTAAAAAGTTTTGTTATACAGAATAAAAAGAAAATCATGTATTAGCTGAGGCTGATGTGAAAATCACATACATGGAATGCCTTAAACAATAAAACTTATTTTCTCGCCATTCTGGAGATTGCAATTCTGCTATCAGAGGATCAGCGTGGTAAAGTCCTTGTGCAAGTTCTCCTCCTGGTTTACAAACTATCACCTTCTTACTGTTCCCATGCAGGGCAGAGAAAGGAGAACAAATTCTATGGTGTTTCTTTTTGTAAAGACACCAAACAATATCATTAGATCAGTGCCTATGCTTCTTGTAACCCAATCTAATTCTAATTACTTTTCCACAGAAGTGGTTAGGGCTTCAATATATGAATATATGAATCTCAGTGGGTGAGGGTGATGATACTCACAAATAATCCATAATGATGCAGTAACAATTAAATAAATACATGATGACTTCTGTCCATTAAAAATCTATCAATATATGTGTGAAATGAGAACCCACAATGGGGAAACCATATTTCCAGTGAAACAATTTGACCAACGACACTCAGGATTTATAAATAACTCTTACAAATACAAAAGTCAGACAACACAAAATAAAAATATATGAAACAATATATCCAATTGATAAAAATATTTGAGAACTACTGAATGTAAGTTAAAATTAAAATGTATGCTTCACCTAGTATGATGGCTAAGGTGTGAAATAGGGAGGAGTTAGAACTTCAAAGGTGGGACCCAGGAAACTAGGTCACTGGGGAATGTTCTTGCAGAGGATTCTGGGATCCTGCTCCCTTCCTTTTTCCCTTGCTCCTTTGCTGCTATGAGGTGATGAGCTTTCTCTACCATGCACTCCCCACCATGTGCTGGTGATGTGCTGCCTCACTACAGGCCCATGGGCAATGGGTTCAAGTGAAAATGGACTGAAACCTTGAAGTGATGACGAAATACATGTATTATCTTTGTCAGACAGTCATCTAAGGTATTTGTTTTAGTAGTGAAAAGTAGACTAACACAGTACCAAGTAGTCACAGTGCCTTATTTGGTAGTTTTCAGGTCAACTACTAAATGAACCTATATGGCAGACTGTATAAACTGCTATATGAACCTGTATATTGAGGGATGGGAAGGGAGGAAACAAGAATTTCAACTTTTTATTAATTTAGGATGGCTATATGGAAAGTCTTGTATAAGCTAGGCACTATCTATCATAGATATATCTGTATTCTTTGTATCTATGAGGATTTTGCAAAATAGAAAAATAATTTTATAAGCTAGATATGAGGATAGCACCTTAACTTGTGCAACTATTCCAGATTTACCAAAGAAATTAAAACTTGGCAAATTAATGTCACTAAAATAAGAACCCAAAATGCATAGAGCAGCTACATGAGCACTGTTTCTACCAAACTTACCAGTATATCAGTTATATTAGTAGATAAATCATACCCTTAAGAATTATATTATACATGGATAAAGAAGTTTGTTAGATATTTTAAATCTTATTAATTTATAAGTATGCAAAAATAGAACTTCAAAAATCAGTCATCATTACATGCTAAATAGCTTTAAAATGTAAATTATAAAATATAATATAAATTTTGTAGAAAATTAAATACAGTATATGGTAATGTATCCAAATATAAAAATGACTACACTTTGAAAAGTCTAAAAACAACCTCATCAAACGAATATCTTAGTCATGACTGTTGTCCTTACATCTTTGAAAACTGGAAGAGAGGCTTGATTACCTTAAAACCAGGGATTTTAGGAAAGCTCTTTTCTGATTTTTATTACTGTTCTATAGAAATTTACCTAAATATGAGTTGAATAAGTACAATTTTTAAAAAATTTATTTGATTTTATTTTTGATACCAGGAATGGAACTCACAACCTCGCACTTGCCAAGCAGGCATTTGTGCCTCTGAGTTAAATTCCCAGCCCCCATTTTTAAAAGTTCTATAAACCTATTGGACTTTCAAAAATGCCTATACCTTTGAAGTTTTTTTTCCACATATTTTGTGACAGATGTTATTCCTTTTTTTTTGGTGTGGAAATTGAACTCACAACTTCACGCTTCCCAGGCAGGCACTGTGCCACTGAACTATATCACTGGCCTGACGGATGTTATTCTTGTAAATATTTCAGAATCGATTATTAGTTAAAAATGATATTTCCTTGGCAGGAAAACTCCCATTAGTTCTTCACTATAACATCCCCGTAAGTGGAGCTGTAAGCGCTATATCGGCTTCCTGTCCTCTTTCGGAATGAGAACATGGATCATTAAAAACAGTGAGTACTAAAATGATTTATTTTCATCCAAACAGGGATTACTTAATTTAATTAAGTATGCTTTATGCTCTCCAATTGCCACAAAGTGGTTCCTGCAATCTTCACACTCATTATTTAATGCATCTGAGGTCTCAGAGGAACACTGAGAGGATATGGATTTTAGACCTTTTAATTTAAATTAGTAAGCACCTTTAAAACTATAAGAACTCTGCAGAATTATGTATAAGCCTGGGAAATTTTCATAATTCCTGATAAGTTTTTTTAACAAAGTTATCACACTTTCATTTTACTTCTGTAATCCAGAATGCGCTTGTGTGTGTGCATGCGTGGTGCCATATGTTTACAACATGGCGGGTGAGAATTACCCCCAACAACACTAAAAATTTCATTTAAAATTTCAAGTAGCTTTATTTAACTCACCATGACTCTTTTCAACTCTGTATGTAAGGACAATTTTCATGTTGGAGAGTTTTATTTTGCAAGTTTTAAGAATGTATCTATTTCACAATTTAAAATAAATTTTGCAATTTTCAAATTGTGATTACTCTGTATCTCAGTGAATTTTTTATATTACAAAATCACACAGCCATTCTTCAAAGTAAATTTTTCCGTGCAAGTGGCATAAGTTCCTGTCATTTTCATGAAACTATTTCTTATACTTTGGTACTTTGCAACCAAAGCAGGTACAAGCATAGTTGATACAAGATGAGGGGACTTTGCCATTTTTGAGCCTGCCCCATCCAATGCTCTTAAATCAGACTTTGGGATTGGAAAACTACTTTCCCAATAATACTAGCTGTTGGAGTTTTTTCTCTTAGTCTCTATCTCTTTTTATATAAAATGAAAATTTTAATGGTGCTAAAATTTCATGGCAAGGAATAATTAACTCATGTGAATCATTTAGCATAGCATCTACACGCATAACAAGTACTCAAGATAAACTTCAATCAATTTAGTTCCATTTTTATGCTGGCCTTCTATGCTTTAGGTATGTCTATCTGCAGACTCTCTCTTCAGGTTAGGCATCATGTGCCCATTTTGCAGAACAAATACCTAATGAAATGATTTATCAAATCCTTATACCACATGAATGATACAGCTAATCCGTCTGAGTCTAGACCAGACAGTTTCAACTCTTTCCACTCTTCTAATACAGATGGTTAAAAAATAAATCAAAACACAAACATAAAGCCTTGCCTCACATACTCCAAATACATAGGAACCTGAAACATGGCATTTTTGTGGATGAGAAAAGAAAGATGATTGAAAACTAATGAAAAGTTGGAAATGTTGCATGTTTACTTGCTTATTGAGCTTGGTGAAAGTTCATCCTTCTTATTCAATACCTCCTAAGTCACCCTTCCCGAATGTGGCAGTACCAGAGTACTAGCAGTCACAGATCCACCAGAATTCGGAGTCCAGTGAGAATACAGCCCAACACAGGGTGTTAACAGGCATATCTGTAGCACAGTGCCCAGGCAAAAGGAAACTCCATCATAACCTTAAAACAACGTGGAGGTTGTTCTTCATTCCAGGGAAGGAAGATGACTCCCACTTCCTAACATTGGATAGCCAAAATATACTGGATACATTTTTAACATTTAGTTCAATAAAAGACACATTGTCACAAATCTCCCTTAGAAGGCTCTCCCTTATTTCAAACATATCCCATCAGTTTTCCAACTTTGTGAAGAAGTTCTGAAAGTCCTCTCTCACGAATATCTTTAGTTGCAGTGCTGTAGCTGCCTTAATGTCCTGAATGTATTTTAAAAAGTTTTCCTTTCCTGGTCATTTGACTTAAGAGAACCAGAAGTCAGAGAGTCAACAGGTAGACAAGAACACACTGGGATATTTTTATCAGTCTGCCTTTCTGATGTATGGAACTTGGCAGCATCATTCACCTTATTTTTGGTCACATTTCATAGACACGGAAGAGGACTTGAAGAACTACTTCAGAAAGTAACAAGAATGATAAGTGTGACCAAGCAAGGAGAGTGCTTTGGGGGTGGAGAGATGAATGGCAATGTGTCTTTTACTTCATTTTTTTTTAATTTAAGCATTTACCATATGTATGATCACCCTTATAGTACAGCATGGAGCAATAAATGTGATTTTCAAATTTATGGCCCTCTAATTCATTGGTAGTCTCAGCTAATCACATGACTCTTTGGTTCTCTGAGCAAACACAAACAATTTAAAGAGACTTCCTACAAACTTCACCTAGCACATACACACAGATAAACACAATTTCACTTACAGGCTTGCTTCCTAGACTGTCCATAAAACACCCAGCTCCTTAATTCAAAGTCAGGAGATGTGTCCTTAGCCTTATAGGCTCCTCAGCCCTGCCTGCCTTCAGGGGCTGTCCCAGATTTCAGGAAACCCATATTGGCTGAATCAGCAGGGAAACAAAGGACAAATTTCTAAGCCTTCAACCAAGGTTGCCCATGTGGAACTAACTTCATGTTTTACTTCTTTACAAATATCTCATTTGTAAGAGGGGAAACAGATATATGTAGTATTGCTTTCTCTACTAAGGAATTTCCTCTTCCTTCTCCTAATGTTCTTAACATTTAGTATTATGTGTTTTACCATAATTTTCCATCACTTTCTCCCTGTCTTTCTCTAGGCATCTTTCAAATTGTTTTTTAAACTATGCATGGCATATATGCTATTTCTATTATACATTGTATAATATCTCTCATATCTAATGTGTGCATGGAGAGATTTAATCTTATTTATCTTCTATATCAAATAGGAATATGGTGATGGCGTTTTCAACCAAAGATTTCACAGGAAAGGAATTCATATTCTCCATACCACTCAAGACAAGGGATCTGAAATTTAAAATTGCTCTGAAATGTCTCTTCTCTCCTGCCAGATTAGCAAAATTTTCAAAAACATGGCAATGTAGTCTTCAAGATAAACAGAAAATGCATAGCCTTTTCAATCCTGGTGGTACAATTTATTCAATTGAGGAGAACTATTGTCAGTAAAATTTAAAAAGAAAAAAATTTCATATATGTTTGTTTCAGGAATACATGTACTGAGATTTATTGTATAGATATAAATCTCCTATAAAGAATCACTTATTATATCTGCATCCCAAATACATATTTACTTATTATAATACTCTTTTTCATAAGGAAAGATTGGAAAGAAGTTTACAAAGAGAAAGTGGTACATTAAAAGGCATCAAATTTAAAACTTGTCCTTTAAACTATATTGGAAAAAGGTGACTTAGTAAACTGCAAACTGGAAAAATGTTTGTAACATATTCTTCTAAGAAAGGATTTGTATCTAGAACAAGAACAATTACACATTAATAATAGCTTCGAAGACAGCATATATTCCAATGTTAAATCTGAGTAAGGGACTTGAAGTTGGTATATTGGCACTATTCATTAACCTTAATAAATTGTGTTTAACAACATATAAGGGAGAAATGGATTGAGCCACAATATGGCTGGTGTAAAAGCAGAAAGAAAATGAAATGAAATATGAAATGACAGAAAATGTAAGGTAAGGAAAAGACAGGAAAGGAAAAGGCAGGAAAGCAAAAGACAGGAAAGGAAAGGAAAAGACAGGAAAGGAAAGGAAAGGAAAGGAAAGGAAAGGAAAGGAAAGGAAAGGAAAGGAAAGGAAAGGAAAGGAAAGGAAAGGAAAGGAAAGGAAACTGTACACAAAATTGATGTCTTTAGATTCTGGGGACATCAAGAGACTTTCTGAATCCACTCCAAAAGCCAAAGTAAAAGTATACATCCTTTAAGAGTTCTCAGCTAACTGGCTGTGGCAAAGGCAGTGAAGGAGATGTTCTTCCCACATAAGTATAACCTGATTGCCCTCAAAAGGCTTCTGCTAAGACAAGGAAGGTAAGCATTACAGCACAAAATGAAGTAATGCTGCAGACCTGAAAGAACATCATGGAATGGACACACTTTGTTTATTTTCACTTACTGACAACAGAACAGATAGGGAACAAATAAATCAAAAAGATTTGGAAGGACTTTTGTTCCCAAAGAAATTAGGAGATTGACTTTGTTAACCTGAGACTTAGGTCAACCACAGAGACAAACCACTAGTCACTCAATATGTATTCTACCCTTTTGGGGAAAATGAAGCAACGGATAAATGCACAATTTCCCTTGTGGTCTTGAAAGCCATATTCTAAAAGTTTCATAGGATTTGGGTATCTCTGAGAAATCCTAATATGTTATCCATGCCCGGGGTAGGTCCTGGGCAGGTGCTCCCAGAAAATATTGGACTTCACACCAGACCAAAAGCAGATTCCATAGAAGGGCAGAACATATTTTCCCTGTGAATTTTTTATGTCCAAAAGAAAGAAAGTTGGTGTTGAGCCACATGTGTACAGCTTTTTCTCTCCAAAACTAAGGATCCCACTCTCAAGGAATCAGAGAGAAACCAATTTTGTGATTTGGATAAACACTTCTTTTGTGAGGAATTCCAAGAAATGTAGGACCTATTCAAGGTTAACCAGTACTCCAGTACTGTTCAAATGTTCTATCCCTAATAAAAAATAATCAATCATTATTTGTAGCATGAAATCCAGTTCTGTTAACAGTATTCCTCCCTTAACCAGGTAGGTATCCTTATGAATGTATCTCATGCATATTCTGCCTCCAAAAGACAGGGCCAAGGAAACATCTAGTTCCTGTGCACATTAGTGAAACTCAGGATGCCTGAGAAACTGGAAGGTCTTATTCCCCTGGTCTAGGTATGAATCATTGCAGTGTGGTGTCTATGAGATAGAAAACATGTCAGCCTTGTGTAACAATCACAAACGTGAAGGGAAATAGGAGAAGGGTAACTTTCAGGATAGGGGATAAGCCGCAGGTTAGGGGCTCTGGATATACTACTGCCCCCTAGTGGATTCGGTTCTTCAAATAGGTACTGCACCTCCCTCCCAGAGCACCACCTTCTTTCTCTCTCACCTGTTAATTGTATTTCCTGGATGCTTCTTTCTTGTCCCCTATTATCCATGGCCACATTCAGAATGATCCTGCTTTTTGTGGTCCTATGCAGGTTTGTCAGCATTCTTCTTAATGTTGCACATTCAACATTCAGAATCTGGAATATTTTAGGGATGAACTAACAAGCCACAGGAGTCCAGATGTGAGATTTCTTCAGCAACACAATCCGCCCCCCCAAAAAAAAAATATGTGTCTGGACTATTTTTCATTCACAATTCCTTGTGTGAGTATCCACACTCAAAGGTTTTTACCTTTTGTCTTTAACACTGCTTGGCACACTGTGTGTTATATATAAGACTCTTTATCTCCTGTTGCTATTGGGGCTCCCAGAGAGCACTACTTTGTTTTATTCAGCACCCCAAGCTGAAAGTAATGAACAGCCTGTTTGTACCACATAGTCAGTGAATACTTATGGAACACCCAGCCCTTTTGAGTCATGGTCCTCTGGAAGGGAACAAACTCAGAATTCTCCTTTATCTTTTTTGTTCTATGAATGTGTGGTTTCATCAGACCACACACAGCAGGTTCCTGAAGTTCTGGAGGTATGCTCAGGACCCCCAC
Organism: Hydrochoerus hydrochaeris; assembly: GCA_004027455.1. Lineage (NCBI taxonomy): Eukaryota > Metazoa > Chordata > Mammalia > Rodentia > Hydrochaeridae > Hydrochoerus > Hydrochoerus hydrochaeris. The sequence continues at coordinate 155,680 of PVLA01002229.1, read as the reverse complement.
TCCCTCACGTGACAGTACCCCTATATTGTCAGCATGTAGGAACAGCTCCGTTGCACAGGTATAAGTGCATAGAAAGGTTTTCAACTAGCAAACCAGCACATCATTCAAAAAATGAACAGGCAGTTCATAAAAGCTTTCATTGAGCTCTTAGCATGTACTAGTTATTAATAAGGACATTAAGACCCTTTCTTTAAGACCAATAGGACTCTGGACCCCTAGGCCCTGGCCTTACCTAGTTTAGGTCAGTGGGCAGCCCAGGAGCTCATTGGAAGGAAGATGACTCTTCTCAGGTAGGAGAGGACAGGTTGGAGACTAGAACCAGGTTTCCTCAGAGAAACCATGTTCAGCAGGCCACATTGTCCTCCCAGAGACTCAGTCAGCCTGACCTGGACCTGGCCCTGGGATCTCAATTCAATGACCAAACTTATAGCTTCTTTTGCTGAGGGAGCTCTATTCTGACATCATCCATTTCCCATTCCATCTCCTTTATCCACTTGTAATGAACTCCTACCTGTTCCCATGAACTCTCCCCCATATACACATTATTGTCATTTCACAAGAAACCTTAAACTAATTTTACTCAAACAGTCATAACTGGGCCAGGGGTAAATTTCCTCCAGGGTGTTAGCGTTTTAACACATAAGCAAAGGACTTTTGAAATTAGGGGGCAATTTAACCCTGGGAATGAGCTGCTAAAGGTAGTAAGGAGAAATTATTTGTGGTGAGGGGAGCTGTTCCGTCTTTCTAAAATTATACCAAGAATTAAGACCCTTCTCTGATGTTAGTAAAATCTAAAGCCTTCCAGTTTATAGGCTATTTGGATGAAGGGAACCTTGACATGCTGATTTGGATGGTGTCTACTTCAGGGAGTCTGGTAAAGGCTGCTGATATTTCTGAACCACACAGCGTCAATATGTGTTAGGTTTATTTTAGGAGAGTGGATTCCACATGAGGGAATTGCAATGATGTAAGAAAAACTAATTTCTCCCCTTTCTCTAATTGATAACACATGGCCTCGATTATAGATACTCATGAGTACCTTTTAAAATTCACATATCTTTCTGCAAAAAACTAATGGTCCATTGAGTCAGGAGATCTGCATGTGATGGTAGTTGGCACCAGATGGTCCAGAGGAAAGCAGAAAGCCCCCATGATGGAACTAATCATAACTCACGCACAGAGAGAAATCCTTTCTGACCCCAGGTAGAGATCAATCGCAGGTATCAGAGCAAAAGAATCATTACGATTGGCAAAATTTCATATTGGCAAGTGCTGTTACAAACACTCCTTTTCCTTACAAATTAAGCTAAATGCATTATGAACAGTTGGCAACTATTAACAGTTACTACACTTTTCAACAGTCTTTAACAATTTTCCTCAACTCGTACCATGTTAATAATGTGTTAATCACTGCCTAAACAAGGCAAATAAAGAGATGTCTTAATTTGCAGCTATAGACAGAGAAATGGGAATATTCAAACTATAATGACAAAAGAGCACATTTAAAGGAGATGTTTTCTTAGAAAATATAACAATGAAAATCCTAGGATGTTGGGGGGAAATTTTTAATAATAAATTTAGAATATAGATCAATTGTGTGCAGAAATGTATCTAACCATAGTGCTTTCAAAGCCAGAGTTTGAATCAGTAATGGATTAGAGAAATGCAATAAAATATTTTCATAATATTGACTAACATTGAAGTGTTGAAATTAATTTTTTTAAATATATGAATGAAAAGTTTGTGCCAGAATTTAGGTTACATAATCAGCCTATCTATGTAAATATGCATAATCCTATCATTTACATCCTATTACGTAAATAGCTCACATAATCCTGAGAGCACATTACAACACCAATAAAGTTGTCCTAGCGTGGAATTATCATATGCTTTGATTTTGCTTTTCTGTTTATTTTTCTTTTGCCTGAAAAAATATATAAAACTATGTTGTAGTCTATAAAATACAAGTTATTTCATGAAAAATGCCAGTACTACAATTGTTTAAAACAACACCCAAAAGTTGTTTCTGAAGATAAACAGATAACATCTTTAACAGTTCCCTTTAGTTTAGTCAAGACAGGTTAGAATTTTCAACAAGAATTTTAACAAACTCTAAGAGAGAAAAGATAAAGGTGAAATAGCAAAGAAAAGACAGTAAACATGAAAGCAGTAAAACTTTCAAAGTACAGGTTTCGAATCCCATAATAACCACTTTCCAAGTGTACAGGGAGTCTTTCCATTATCTCCTGTCCTTTTCTGGCCCAGAGGTTTAGGAGATCTGTGACATGCTGTGATTCTTGCACTTTGGAGCTTTCTGTGAGGAAATCATCCTATTTATAAATACAGAAAAATTGTCATCTCAATTTTTGCCTATACCCAGGAAAGTAAAACACTCAATTCAGGAAATGGGCTATTTCTTTTCTTGATGTTTGCTTTGAAGGATATCAATTATTAGAAGCCAATTGACAAGCCACTTGTAACTGACAAAAATGAACTTGCCATTGAAACCAGTATGACTGCTTTTCTTCTTTCCCACTTTTCTATTACTGCTGCCACTATAGGTTAGAAACTGCCTTTCCAGGTCCAAAATTATCTCTATGGAACTTTCTCAAGAACCAGAGCAGGAATTGCACATAAAGAAATGTAACAAGACATTCTCTCTTAAATATTTCTTCTAAATTATATTCAGAATTTCCTTCTCCTGTGAAGTTCTTGCACTTTAATGTTTTCCAGTTTTGACTATTTGGTTTTCACTCCAGAATATTTTTTTCTTATTTTGAGTCTGTCATCAATTCATATCCATGCTCCTGGTTTGCTCCTTTTCCTTTCCACATTTCAGCTTGCTGTGGCCATTAGATTCTTCAGCAGAGCATGGCATTAAAAATAAGGAGTTGGAAGTCTAAAGTCTCAATTTCAAATCTCAAGTTTTCCATAGTTTAATTCTATGGTCTTGAATAGATTTCTTCATCTTTCCTATTCTCAGTTTTCTTGTCTGGAAATTCAGATGACAATCTTCCCTTCTTAAATATTTGGGGAAAATAGTAAGAGATAATGCCTGTAGAATACTTCCCACTATGTCTAGTCCCTGATAAACCTCAAATTGTAGGGAGCCACCATGACATTCATAGTACTCAGAATTCATGGGGCTTTTGTTCTGAAACTTTTCTAAATATATTTTTAATTAGTCATTTGCAGGGTCACTGATGACTGCCTTTTGGAATGGGAACTCTCCAGGGAATACGTCAGTAACCACTGTTGAGCTTGAGGAACTGAAATGATAATGCACTCTTCTCTGAGCCGCTCTCTTCCACTCCAGAGGCAGGAGCACACCCCAGCCTCCTGTGTGAACTCTCCCAGCACCGTCCTCACTGTTCACTGCATCGGTGAAAGCAAGTGGACTCCATCTTTGGTGGGGATAGAGAATGAAAGCTAAGAAAACGCAGATGAGAGAGCTAATCCTCCAGAAGCCTTTAAAATTACAAGCTGAACTGTCCTTGCCACAACCACTGCTGTGGATAAAGGGATGAAAAGCAGTTTGTTATTAATAGAGCCCCTATGCTCAATTCCAAAAGTTGCCTGATGTTAATCTATATGATCTTCCAAAAAATCACTCTGAGGTTGAAGAAATAAATAGGAGGGAGGTAAGGACAAACTGAATGTATGAGCAGAGATGGGTAGGTTTTCCCCTTTCTACAGGTTAGTGGATTCCTCAGTGTCTATTAAAAGTGGAGAGAAAAGAGCTGCCTCTGACTGAGCTTCGGCAAACACACAAATCAAACACACCTCTTTGTCTGCAGCCAGACCAGCAGATCTGTGTGTTTGCCACTGAGGATGGATCTGTCCCTGAGCCCTGAGTCACAGCCTGACTAAGCGGGGATTCATTACGGGGACAAGGATTAGTTTGCTGCAGAGTTAAAACACCACTTTCCCTTCACATTATTGCTCTCATTTTACCTCCTCTCCAGATGTTTTCTCCTCACCAAGTGGTGGGGGTAGGTGATGGTTTAGCTGAGAAGGAGGAGGAGACACTCATGTGATACCAAGCATGCAATCCTTGTTCTGTGCTATTCTATTTTTGGACCACGAGGAGGAGGCAACCTGATGGGAGAAACAGTGCCAAGAGCCAGTGTTTATCATAAAGGTGGGAGAGGAACAAGGCACAGCTAGCTACAAAACCTCCCTCTAGCTTTTCCTTAAATATGAAAAGAAAAATTTCAGGTGGGAAATTATTGGAATTTTTGAGTTAAATATGCACAGAGATAGATTCAGACCACTGAAGAGGATAGGAGTTAGGAGAGGAAGACTGCTGCTTACTAAGGAGGGAGAAAGTGCAATTAGGGAAGAAAAAACACATTTGATAAATAGTCCCAAATGTACATTTCTCTTTATTTTCCTGGATCAGACATGTTTATGGTTGAATTATGTCCTGAAAATACATGTGGAAGGTCTTAGCAATAGGCACCTGTGAAAAGAACTTGCTTGGAAATAGGGTCATTATAGATGCAATCAAGGCAGAATAAAGTGATGCTGGAGGGAAAGACTGGTCTCTAATGCAGTGGGACAGATGTGTTGTGAGAAGCTAAGGAGAAACACAGACACATGGAGAGAAGATGGCCAGATGACAACAGAGACAGATGGCACAATGCACATCAAGCCCAGGCAGGCCCGAGCTTCTCAGTCAACAGGAAAAAGTAAGGTAGAGCAAGGTCTCGGAATGAGTACAGCTCTGTCTGTGCTTGATCTTAGACTTCTGCCCCATGTCTGTGAGAAAAGACATTGCTTTGACTTAAGTCCTACAGATTTTGGTTCTGTTTGATGGCAGCCCTTAGAAACACACAGTGCTGATGGAAACGTGAAGAGATCAGAATGGGATTCCCTCCTTGAAGAATATATAACAAGCTAGGGTCAGTGGTTCATGCTTATAATTCCAGTACACTGGGAGACTGAGGCAGGAGTATTTAAGTTCAAATCTGGCCTGAGCAATTTAGCTCTGTTTTGGGACACAATCTCAAAATAATAGTAAAAAATAATGTAGAAAAGGGCACTTGAGATGAATGTCAGTGCAAAGTGTCTAGGTTCAATTCTTAGGAAAAAAAGGAATTTATAACAAAACTAGAAAGATTATCTGGCTTCCAGGTAATTGGAACAAGAGTTGTTAACTATTGAAAGAAGAATGAGCAGCTTGTGGCAGTAACTTTATTGCAGTACATTTAATGCTAAAATTTCTGATCCAGGACACATCTATCTATCTTTCTTTCTTTCTTTCTTTCTTTCTTTCTTTCTTTCTTTCTTTCTTTCTTTCTTTCTTTCTTTCTTCCTTCCTTCCTTCCTTCCTTCCTCCCTCCCTCCCTCCCTCCCTTCTTTTCTTTCTTTCTTTCTTTCTTTCTTTCTTTCTTTCTTTCTTTCTTTCTTTCTTTCTTCCTTTCCTTCTTTTTTGTATCACAAATCAAACTCAGGTCCTTGTGCTTGCCAGGCAGGCACTGTGCCACCCAGCTATATCCCTGGAACACCTTGATATTTACAGTCTGAAATGGATTTAAGAGAATATCCAGGGACTTCAGAAATAGGCCCCAAGGTGCTGACAGATTGCTTCTCCTGCAGCCCACTCCTTCCTTATGTTTCTATCACACTCTTGCTCTCTACTTCTACCACAACCATATCCTCCAATCTTACCTGTTTTACAACCCATCCTCTACCTCCCCCATCATGGCCTCTTTCATGGAAACAGTCTCTCTGACTGCCCCCTAAACACAGGCTGTGCCTTTGAAGCATTGGACATTTTGATGTCAACCACTTAATACGGACAGCTATATGCTGACCTTTGACCTGGCCTGTAAGAACATTGATTTCCAAAGTGCAGTTGGGAATCATGAATTCATTTGTTTGTTTGTACATTGCACAATCACAATGTCTCTTTGACATTATCATCCTTTCACTACTTTGAGTTCTTGTTTATTAATTTACTTGCTTTTTTTTTTTACTTGGCAGCAGGAGAACTTAATGCATTTAGGCAAAAAAGTTTTAGAAAGGAATTTATTTACAGATTTGCAAAGTCATAAGGAAGATTCAGGATTGTAGAGTGGATGATTAAAAAGAGAAGCTACCTAGTAAAAACATTACCTCCTGAGCTTTCTCCTGAGAAAAGCATAGCCTTATCTTGAGGACTGGCACAGAAGTATGGACCATTATGGATGCACGCAGGCTAGATGTCTTCCACCGAGATGACATTCCTGTTACTGCTGTCCTGGGAGGCAAAAACTGCAGTACCTGCTTTTGTCTGCAGCCTTCACCTCAGCTTATGTTCCATGACAAGTGTGCCTGAGTGGCTGCATGCAGCCAGGACATAAAATTATGTCCTGATGAATGGTAAAAATCATAGCCTGGCACATGAACACAGAAGGGAACTCCCAGGAAGGAGCTAGCACTCCCTCAGTGTTTCTCTGGAATGCAGTCCACACTCACACCCATGAACTCATCACCAGTGCTGAGTATGAGGCACCTATATCTCATGAGAGCATAGTCCCAAAACTAAGTTTTGAAACTTAATGGGCCTGTTCAGCCGAATCTGAAGGAAAGATAATTGTTAATTGTTGATAATTGCTGAGTGACTCTTTTAAGGCCACATAGTTCACAGCATGAGTTCAAAGCTCATCGTGGAGTTCCCGTCTCTCAAAGGTAACAAGGCTGCTCTAAGGCTCAGGAGGGCACTCAGTTGGGGTACAGAGACAGTTCTCACAATTTGGATGAGGAAAAACTCACGAAGAGCCAGATGAGTTACAGAGACAAATGTAACTGTAAAACTGAAGGTTATGAATGAAATAAAGTACCATATAGATCAGTGTTTTCATTTGATTTGGTGGCAATTTTTCTCCCTAAACTCTAACGTCAATGTGCATGGAAAGACATCAGAGATAGGTCTTGTTACCAATTAAGGACACTTCCAGTTATGAGTGCTGAATCCTACACCAAAAACCAAAGCAATTCTTTACTAGAAGTCACATAAAGATCGGGCCTGGAAGCACCAGACACAAGGAGTTGGGTATAAAGTTAGACTGCACTCAGCAACACAACCCAAAGCAGCCCTAGGATCCTTAAGACCTGAGATCAGGATGCTATTCTCTTGGGGCTGTTCTCTCAAAGTTGGCCTTGGTGAAAGGTGTCAACTGAGAGATCTGCTGTAGAGTAAGAAGGCAAAATATACTTCCAGTGTCCTGCTTGGTCTCCCAGAAGACTTCCCAGGAGCACAGTGCATGGCCAGAGACTAAGATGAAACATACAAGGGCCATTAGGCAAGTGAGGGTAAGCTCAGGCTTTCAACTCAAACCTAAAAACACACAGTCTAATTGCATGCTGAGTTGTCTTTAGTTGTACATCTACCTGCTCATAAAGACTGACTAGTCCTGTTTACATAATGACATTATCATGTCCTTTCATAGTAATAGTTCATACAAACTTCAAAAATGTCTAGGCTTTGAAAAAGTCAGTAGGTTTCTAAAAGTCAGATTCTAGAAAATACATGTATATGACAATCGGACATTCTGTGATGTAGTATGTAAACTTTGTAGTTAATATTTGTGCTTTGGCTGTGTAAGTCCTGTTTTTCTACCAAAAATGTTCATTTTATAATGCAAATCTGGCAATCACATCTGGCCAAAAAGTATATTTTAATTTCCTTCAAGAATGGTAAGTGTGTGGAAACACTAGGGGATTATGGCAATTATCTTAGGAAAGAGGCAGAATAAGTAACAATATAATGTCAATAAGTGTAATAATCCTTTTAAGTTTGTTTTAGAATAAATTAATATTTAGTTGTGAAATTTTAATATGTTGTATATATTTGTCTTTTCAGAGATGAACTATGTAAAAACTATGACTTATATTTACATACTAATTAAGATATGCATAGATGTTTACATTTCCAGTTCCCACCTTTGGCAAAAACTCTTTGTTAACTATATAAGTTTGAAGTTATCAATACTATAATTATAATATGTAATCATACAGGAGAACGGCAAGTTCTTCATATTTCAAATATTATCATAACTTCATAATACATATTAATCTATAATAAAATAACAAAATTACTAATCATCCTTTCTCCCCAGGTGCAACCTTAAATAATCCAGAATCAAATATATACCTGCTTTTTACTAGTTGAAACTAAAAATAAAGTAAAAATATAAAGATGTTTTTGCTGTTTTTCCAAGGTAATTATAAATTCTTGGAGTCATGGAATGTTTATAATCTTTCTTCAACTTGTCAGGTCCCTGGACTCTCTGTATTATGTGACATAGCTCATGCCTAGAAGTTCCTCAGAACCCGAGATTTTGCAGGGTTCAAAGGGAGCTGGCCAAACTGCATGGGAGCGCTGGCACTGAGCGCCACACATCCTGGGCATCCACTTCAGTTTGCTTCACTTCTACCACATGGTCTTGGATACCTGACCAAAAGAATGAGCTTTGAACATAAGTATGCTTCTCCCTTGTCTAGATTCCCACACTTTGAACCTCCTAAAACATCTAACCATGTTTTGTATTTTGCAGCAAACTCTGAGCCCCTTTGCTTTCAACCAGTCACTCCAGGAGCTATCAGTTCATATAGAAGGGGAAGAATGAATAATATGCTGATATAAATAGCTCACAAGACTTATAGTGAATATATTAACATTTTTTATTTTAAAAAGTAAAACCGAAAAAAGGATAGAAGTAATTCAGAATTAAAAAGACAGGAAGAAATCGACATTAGTTAATATATTGTTTCTCAGAAATAGTTGTTCAGGTTGCAAGATATAGGCATAAAAATGATCAGGCAATCAAGCAATGACAGCACAAACATCTCTTTTTGATGAACTAACAGAGGATTAGTAGTATAGCTATCTGTCTTTTTTATACTCTGATAATTTATTTGCAATGATGCTTAAAAATATCATTTGTACTTGAATATTGTTTACAGAATTCATTCCTAGAACTAAGTAGTGCAATAAGCCAAATAATTTTTCCTAATAAAATCCTTATAAACAAAATGGTCATTTCTTACCACTAGTTATCTATCTTACACACATATACATATATACAATATATATGTATACCTACATATATATAATCTTTTCCTTTCTTACATTTCTCCTTTCCCCTATCCCAGTTGTTCTTTCATTTTGACCACTTTCTTGTGGTCAATGTACAATATGTACAATACGTATTGTACATTTTGGATCTTAATAAGTGTTCCAGTTTATTATTATCATGTATTTATCTTTTACACTAGGGAGACAATATAAGATTTACAAATAAGAGTCTGATATACTTCACTTATGAGTATAGTCTCAAGTTGCCTCCATTTACCTATAAAACTTCAAGATTATTCTCATATATAGCTGATAAATATTCCATTGTATGAAAATGCTACATCTTTTTTATCCATTCTGTGGTTGATGGGCATTTTGGTTGTTTCCAAGATTTAGCTATTGAAAATTGTGCCGCTATAAACATGGGTAAACACATATCTATGTGATATGACATTTTCAGTTTTTCTGGGAAAATATGTTGAAAGGAAATAGCTGGATTAAATGGGACTTCCAATCCTAGTTTTTTGAGGAATCTCCATACTGATTTCCACAGTGGCTGTTTCACTCTACACTCCCACCATTAGTGGAGAAGTGTTCCTTTTTCCCCACAGCTCCACCAACATTTTTTATTGGTTGATTTCTTGATGGTAGCCACTCTTTCTGGAGTGAGACTGTGCCTCATACTGTGAAAATGGTCATAATCCCAAAACTCTTACTCAGATTTAATGCAATCTTGATCAAAATGCCAGTAACATACCTTCAAGAAGTAGAGAAAACACTCCTAAAATTCATTTGAAAACAGAAGGGACCCAGAAAAGCACAGGCAATCCTGTACAACAAAAGCAAGGCAGGAAGTATCTCAATCACTGACTTAAAATTATACTACAAAGCTACAGTGATAAAATCAGCATGGTACTGGCAAAAAAAAGCAGACTTCAGGACCAATCGAACAGATTAGAAGATGCAAACACAACTACAAAGACATTTAGCCATCTTATATTTACAAAGGAACTAAATATGTTCGCTGAAAGGAAATATAGCCTCTTTTTAATAAATGGCTATCTTTAAAAATTGGCTTTCCACATGCCAAAGACTGAAACTAGACCCATGTCTATCACTATGCACTAAACTAAAATCAAAATGGTTCAAAGATCTAAATACCAAAATAGAAACACTAAATTACTGGAAGGAAAGGTAGGTAGATGTCTTAAAGACATAGGTGTAAGCAAAGAGTTCATAAATAAAATGCAAACAGCATGGGAAGTACTTCAAAGAGTCAACAATTTGGATATCATCTTATTAAAAAGTTTTTGCACTTCAAAAGAAATCACCAGCAAAGTGAAAAGAAAACCCACATGATGGGAAAGAATTTTAACAAGATGTCCCTCAGACATAGGACTTCTATCTAAAAAATATAAAGAATTAAAAATCATCAGGACCCCCAAATTCAAACATGCAATCCAAAAATGGGCATCTGAGATGAACATGTACTTCTCAGATGAAGAAATATAAGTGGCAAATAAATATACAAAAACATGTTCAACATCACTGGTCACTCAAGAAATGCAAATTATGTTAACTTTTAAAGTAAGATTTCTGTCCCCAAGCAACATCTGCCCAGAGATCCTTTTATAAGTGCTATGTTCAATGCTTACTGTGTGACTGAAAGTTATTTAGAAAAATTATGACTGCTTCTGTTTTCATTTGGACCTTGTTAATGCAGATTAACTCCTAGGGTATTCTCTGTTATGTCCTACAGATGAGCACACAGGCTTCCACAGTGCCACTCAAAGCTATTTCAAAGGACATTTTAATACAAGTGTTAAGAATCTTGAGAATGCATTATAGTTTGAATGAAGAAATTACAACTAAAAAGACTTGTGTTTGTGATTTTTGTACTTTATATACATACACAATCCCATCTAAAAAGTATGAAGTTTTAAAAGTATTATACCCTCTACTCTAGTATAATTTCTAAGGCTCTTTCCTTAGTTTTTCCTACATATCAAAGTATTTCTCCAAGGCACTAATATAAAAAGCCTGGACATTAAAGTTATACCTGTGTTCTGTATGGTAGCCAAAGAAAACCAACAATATACTTTGGGAAATCAAAAGAAATACATAAAAATTTTGTCTTGGAATAACACTTTAAATAATGGCATCATTTTAAAATATAAATAAAAAGAGATGAAAAGTGTAAAATTTCCTATGAGAAACAAGATTAAGTGGGATTTAATACTGCTGGTAACCATCCCATCACTGTACTGATAGAGAGATGAGATCAGAACATAAATCTGGGTAAATTGACCTGAAAATACTATGTTTTCTGATGAGGATGTGATGTTTTTCAAACCTCCAAGATTAGAATAGTAAACTAGCATGCGTAATGCTCTGCCTAAAAGATGAATGCTTCTGACCCTTCAGCTGGTTTATGGAGAACTGACCTTTCTTATGGGGAGTATGCAAAGATACCATCTGAACCAAGCTCATCAAAATGGCCACATTTAAGACAGAAGCAATCATCAACATGCACGTGTTTGCCCTTCTCTGTATTCTGTTTTTTTCCTGTCACTTTAGAAAATAACATCCGGTGCAAGAAAAACGCCATGACAGACATAGAAAACACAAAAAGAACCACATGAGTGTCTTAGTCCAAGAAAAGGGATTCAGTCCACAATGCCTAGGACAGAACCCAGAAATAAATCACAACTCAGTGAAACCTTATTGTCTCTTATTCACTGTTCCATGACTGAAAAAGTGCCATGTTTCTGATGGATATATTCGTGGAGAATTTTGAAGATAAAGACAATGGTGTAAGTCAGGACTTCTGTGGCAGAAATATGATCTAGGATATACAGGCTAGAATCCTTTAGTCTCTATGCTTAACTCATGCCCAGGTCCCTGGAGGGCATGCACACAGCCCTGTGGATTTTTCTGCTGGGTACTCAGAGCTCTTGAGGATTTACATTAGTAAGACAAATGGCTAATTCACTACCACCAAATGTTGCACATTTCATGATTAAAGACAAGCTTCCCCAGTCTGGGCTTCATTTATTTCTCCTTCAGTGAAATATGTGTGGATTTATATATTTCATTCCCACACAAATACAAGCAGTTTATAAAATGCTGGAGGAATTATCCAAGTTAAATCTCCCATCTCATGACTCTGAAAGGAGTATTCAGTTATTTCTTTCTTCCTAAAAGCACAAGCCACTGTCTAATGATTTAATAGCAAAATGTATTGCATTTCATTGTTTTAAAAATGAAATAAATAGAATTTGGTACAACTGCTCATTAATTTAGTTGAAGTTAAATACTTAGTGTCTGAAAATTAAGACTACTGCGACAATTTTGTAATCAATTGTCCCATGCTTTTGAATATTAATACAGATTGGTTGCAATGGATCATAAAATCAAAACCATTACTATTGTATTTCACATAGTTATACTATGCATCTTCAAAATTATTAGGTTATTTATTTGTTTATCATCATTTCACCAGTACATAGGTGTTTGCCATATGCTAGCCACCATGTAAGAAGTGAGAAAACAATAGGAATCTAGACAAAATACTGGTGCTCAGAAATCTTACCACCATATTGTCTATCCTTGTATATCTGTGTATCCTTGTTTTGTATTAGATCAGAGTTTATAAATTTTAATTTGTTGTGTGATTGATAATTTTGTTCTGATAAGTATTCTTGACCTTTATTCTTGGATGTTCAGATGCTTGAAAAAAGTTTTGAGTCTTAATTTTTAAATTTTTTTCAGGCATAACATGGCAGTGTTCAATCAAACACAATTTAGTCCTTATTCCTCAATGCAGTGGTCAGATTGTGAGCTTCTCTAGGGCAGTTTATGGAAAGAACGTCTTTCTCAGCATTTTTTTCAGCACTAATTCCTCTAATAGTTCTGGTTGGTTCTTTCTTGTCCCCACAAGTTCCCAAGAATGCCTGTGATAATCAAGGATTTAGTTGAATACCCAATAAGAGCCCTCTGAAGGGCACTTCACAGTGATCCCTTTCCTGGTACAGGACCTGTGAGCTCACTATGCTTTGATCTGTTATCTGCCTTCTTCATCCCGGGAGTTTATGGAACTCTTCCAAGGTACTTTCTCTAAGCTATGGTTTGTAAAACTGCTTAAGGCAATAAAATGGGGGCAATCTTGCAGTTTATTTTATTCATTTGACTCCTCTTGGAAATGACTACTCTCTTGTCTGACCCAAATATCTTGCCAACAATTGGTTTATGCAGTATTTTTTCTACTGAAGTATTTTGGTTTCATGAGGAAAATAAATGTGGTTCTTGTACTCTATTTCACTTGGAAATACAAATATGGTATACAGCTTTATAATTTTAATGAGATTGTATTTACATAAACTATAGAGGTGTCTTTTCAGTTATAAAAGAGATCCTGTGCAATCTTTATCCCATTTCTCCCAATGGCAACATCTTGTGCAACATTGGATCACGTCAGACCAGGATAGAGACTTCAATAATGTCATGATACAGAATAGGGACTTTCCTGGTGCCCCCTACTAACTAGATTCTCTCTCTCTCTCTCTCTCTCATCCCATCCCATCCCCTTCCTAACCTTAGCACCCAGTAATTGTTTATGTGATTTTTTTCATTTAAGAGATGTTAAATAAATGGACTCAAACACTATATAACATTTTGGATGTTGCCTTTTGTTTTTTACCCAGCATAACTTTTAGAAAAGTTTATTTCATCATTGTACATATTAATAATTTGTTCCCTTTAATTGCTAGGTAGTATTCCATAGCATGGTTATATTGAAATTTATTCAGTTTTTTTGTCCACTGAAGAATATATGTTGTTTCCAGTTTTTGTGATGATAGTAAAATATATTGCACTTTTAATTTCCTTGCTCATGTATTCATTGCTAGAATGTAGTTTTTGTATCTCTCTTATATACTATGACTTTATAGAGACTATGTTAGTTCTCATAATATTTTTGTGAATTTAGTGAGATTACATCGATAATCAAGTGAACTATAAATAGAAGCATTTTATTTATTCCTTTTACAGCTGTATATTTTTATCTTGTTACACTTGCCATTTTGCATTGGCTAGAATTTCTACTGCATGTTGAGTAAAAGGAGCAAGAGGAGATCTCCATGTCTCGTTCAAGATCTTTGGAGAAAAAATTTCAGCACTTCATAATTAATATAATGTTACCTAACAGTGTTTGTAAATATTATTAATTAAGGATGTCACTTCTTTTCCTATTTTTCTTTTGCCTTTTGTCATGAATATATGTTTAATTTTATTTTATTCTATTTTCCTTGTAGTTCAGTCTGACTTTGATTTACATATTTCACAGTTCTTTGGCATGTACAAGTTTAGGATCTTCATGTTTTTGTGGTAGATTGACACTATTATTGCATGATATATAGCTTCATATATTTGGTTAGCATAATCTTCCTTTTATTTCTTTGATACTTTGAGAACTTTTCTTTGATCTCAGATTTTATGATCAAAGAAATGTTCCATTTATTTTCATTCAATTAGGGATGTCTTGATTTCCTCTTAATCCCAGAAACATACTTTCACTGGATACCAAACAATAAATTACAGTTTTGTTTTGTTTTTCTTGAGCAGTGAAAAGCTGCTCTGCTTTCTCTGGGATGTACAGTTTCTTAGGAGCAATGCAAGGTGCTTTGCTTTGATATTGGCCTAGTGTTGTTCTCATTTTCTCTCACTGAGTTTAAGCTTTTTTTTTTTTAATCTGTAGTTTTCAAATAATCATGATGAATCTCGATAGATTATTTCTTTATTCTATCCTGTTTATATACTATGAACTTCATGAATCTGTGATTTTTGTCTTTCTTTTCATTTAAGAAGGTTCTAGGCAACATTTCTAAACAATTTTTGGCTCCATCCACCTTTTCTTCTCTATCTGTGATTTTGAGGAAACGAGTTATGTTTTGTTATAGACACGTAACATAACATAACAACTGACGCTTACTTTCCTCAAGGTGTATCTGCTCTCTGTTGCTCAAATTGAGTCATTTGTAATGATTTACCTTCAAGTTTACTGCTTCTTTCCTCTGCCCCACTGTTAGCGACTGAGTCTTGTGTCCCCAGCTAAGCCCCTAACACCATTGTTGCTGTATTTTGAGATGGTCCCTATTTAAGGAATAAATGAAATCATAAGGATGGGAATATAATCAAACTGACTAGAACTTTGATCTTGGTATGTCTACTCTCCAGAACTGTATTTTAAACTATATTTTAAAAAATTACCTTGTTTATCGTATTTTACAATGGTGGTTTGATTGGATAAATAGCACTGATGTGTAGAGTTCTGCTATAACAAACACCTAAGAAAGTGAAATCAGTTTTATATATATATATATATATATATATATATATATATATATATATATAGAGAGAGAGAGAGAGAGAGAGAGAGAGAGAGAGAGAGAGAGAAAGGCTTAAGAGTTTTGAAGTTCTCATTAAAAAGCCAAGATTGCCATTATGGGATTATTGATAGGAATATGAAGATCACTGGAATCTGGTGAGGTACCAGAAAGAAAATGTAAGATCTGGAGAAAAAATTTTCTGTCTTTCTAGTCATCATATGTGTAATCAAGAACAAGTTATTGACTGGAATGTGGACATTAGTATCAGTTCTAGTAAGGGCTTAATTAAGAATGAGAAAGAGACTATTGAAAACTGAAATAAGGGTGATGCTTGACATAAAGAAGAAAAGAATTTGGCTGGGCCAAATTCTTTTAAGGTAGTGCTATAAAAGATGAAATAAGATATTGAGCAGAGGAAATTTCTAAACAAAGTGAAGAGGTTACATTTGGAAATGAGATATCTAGAATATAAATAAGGTTAAATTAATTCATAAAGTGGGAAGTCCTGGACTCTGGACTAATCTGAAGAAACACCAGAGCCCACCTTCTCTGCCTTTGTCTGTCTGTCTGTCTGTCTGTCTGTCTGTCTGTCTGTGTCTCTCTCTCGCTCTGTTTTCCTGCTTTAAACAAAGTCAGGTTGTATACAGACATAGTAAGACACATTCAAGCCAGAAAGAGCTCCTATCAGAAATACTTGTATTCAGTAAACACCCACTGAAATATAGTAGCATACAGAAACTCACAAGTAATGCAAACTCATGATTTAGAGACTGGGTAAGGTGTGTTCTTCTTTCTAGACCAACTAACCCAAAAACCATGGGTGTAAGATGTTTAAGTTTTGGAGCCTTTGGAAATAATCTAAAATTTGTCACTTGATTCAGTACAATTGAGATTGACTAGCCACTCATTTGAAAGTTCTACATAGTTATTTAGCATGTTTTAAAAAATACCTGTTGATATATTAAGTTACTGAGTTGTCTGTATGCATTAAATTTGATTAATATTAATTAAGGGTCCCTAATTTCTTTGATACTGTTTGAAGATTAGACATACTTAATATTTTTATTGTATTTCCTTCTTAGACATATTATAATGATTTCTTTATTATGCCAGATAAGGAAAAGTACCAGTTATATGTTTATTATGAGTACTGGCTTAGATTTATTTAAAAAAATCTTCTCTACTTCTAGTATGAGATATTGCTTGCTACTATTTATGATACAAAAAGAAAGACTATTAGAAGCAAGAAATGTAAAGCTTCCCTTTGCCTCTATCTCCACTGATTATTTTCCTGAAAAATAACACACTCAGGGACTTCCTGATCCCCAGGGGTAGTCAAAGGCTTCAGCGTGGCATCTGGCAAGCCAGCCCTCTGCTGGGGAGCAGTAGGGAACCCTGAGAAAGGGCCAGTTAGAAGGATTTATGTAATGTTTGTTTTTTCTCTTAAACCAACAGAAAATGATGAAACAAAAATATTATACTATTTAATCTGATAAGCAGAAAAAGGAGATTCAAATAGCTTGTTCATGAAATAAGGCACCAGAAAATTTCCTCTTGTTATGTAGAATGGATTAGCTGTGGCCTGCTGACAGGCAGAGATGGTAAGCATGTAACACAAGAGTAATGGTAAAGAAGAGTTGAATAGGGCCTGATTACTGTCACAGTGGCTGTGTGTGTACCTTCTCTGTGGACATTCCATGAACAGACTGCAACACTAATTCCAAACATTGCTTGCATTTACTTTTATATTTGCTGGAGACTAAGTTTTTGAGCATGTTGAAACAAACATTTAAAGGAAAATCTCATGTTCTCTGCATTTACAGGTTTATCATATTGGGTAATTAAGGATGTTGCTGATGCAATTGTCAAACTAAGCACATCATATTTTGATAAATAAATGAAACTGAAGACAATGAGATAGGAGTAAATTCCTGAATCTTATGAATTTCTTAACTTTGACTACTTGATCTAATAAGTCATAATATTATCCGGAGACAAACAGCCCAAAGAGACCAGCTCTGAAAATCTAGCAACCTCAATGAGACACAGACTGATATCAGGTCTCAAGGGTACCACTCTGTGGGCTGACACCTTCCCACTCTGAGTCAGTTAGTATTGTGCATTTATTGATTCATTTCACACTTATTGACCACTTACAAGAGGCCAGGGAGTGCTTTGGTGCTGAGAGTAAAGAGACTTCAAATCAATACATTCAATAAGTTGTCACTGGATAATTTGCCCCTGCTGAGCTTCTTAACTAAGAAAAACCTTTGAAGTTTAGAGAAGGCTGCACTGACCCTGTGGCCTATTGCTCCTTGTAAAGTCACAACAGCCTTGGTGTAGGAATGTGACTCCTTGAGATTTCTGCTGCCTCAAGACCAATCTGAGACATGCTTTCTCCATCTGAGTCTTGTGGAGAAAATGCTTATAAATGGGTATCAATGCCAATTTTGTTAGCAGTTCACTCAGGAGTAAGAAATGGAAAAGAATCCACAGAAAGCAGGAAAAGAGATAAGATGAGCTGAAGAGCCAACATCAGCATGCACAAACAGCCAAGGTGCACCTGACGGCTAGGGCTGAGTGGAAAGCATCCTTGATCTAAGTGTCTCAGAACTTTAATGGTTCTGTGATCTTGGTGGTCTCATGCCAGTGGCTGTATCAGATGCACTCACATGGCAACAGTTCTAAGTCAGCCACACACGTGCTGCTGGGGCAGCTGTGGGCTAGAATAATCTCTCCTTTTTCTTCTCATTTTCTCTCTTTACTTCTCTTCTTATTTCCCTCCTTTTGATTCTACTCCATTCTTTTTTCTTTCCCTTTCTCTATCTCTTTTATCCATAAGTGCAACAAAGCTTTCTTGACATGGCAGAAAGAGGCTCAAGGAGATGAAAAACAGAAGCCGTCAACCCTGAGCCTCTAGATTCCACAGGTCATTTCTTCCATATCTTCTAGTTCAAAGCAAGTCACAGGGCCTATATCTAGTGGACATTGGTACAGATCTTACCTCAGGAGCAGTTCTGCAGTTCTGATCATATTTGACATAAAACTCCTGCCAATGGCATATACATAATACATTAAATGTATAATGTATTGAGTATATTATATAAGATTTCATAAATTTAACACCAAAATTTACCTTTGTTGAATAAAATGTGACTAAAATGCCTCATTAAAAGAGACATCAAAGGCCAGAGATTTAGCTCAGTGGCATAAGCACTTGCCTGGCAAGCACGAGGTCATGAGTTCAATCCCAAATACTAAAAAAATAAATAAAAATAAAAAATAAAACTGAAACTCTGAATCAAAAAAAAAGAGATATCAAGAAGAAAATTTGACATAAGAGGGCAAAAATGCTTTTACTTGTGTTGAAATAATTTTAAATGTATATGAAATCTATAAGAATGACTTTAAGAACATCTTTAGGTCATTTACCTAGTTGCCATGGTTATAATATTTTAAACATAGTTCTCATCCCTAGAAGAGTAAAAAAAAAATAGACAATATATGATTTCAGAAACTACAAACAGTAATTATTGATTTCACTGAAGACAAAAAGGATGAATTGAGAGTACTACTATTGGGTGAGGGGTGTCCTTGATGGGTCAATGCTTAGAAGTACAGAGTGGTCATAGTACCACAACTCTCTGAACTACTAAAACAATGAATTATATAATTTCAGTGAGTTAATTATAATACCTGAATTGTTGCCTATAAATAATAGGTGAAAGAATCAATTATTAATAAAATTAAATCAGGTGTTTTACTGCCCTTCTGACAAAGGACTTCTACCTAGAACATATAAAGAATTTTTAAAAAATCAGACCCCAGAAATTCAAAGGCCCAACCCAAAAATGGGCATCTGAGATGAATACACAGTTCTCAGATGAAGAAATACAAATAGCAAATAAAGACATGAAAAAATGCTCATCATCATTGGTCATTTAGAGAAATGCAAATTAAAACAACACTGAGATTTCATCTCATGTTAGAAAGGATGGCAAGAATCAAAAAAACCATCAATAATAAATGCTAGAGAGGTTGTGGGAAAAAAGGAACTCTTCTGCACTGTTAGTGGGAGTGTTGACTGGTGCAAATCAGTCTGAAGTTTCCTCAAAAAGCAGGGATTGGAAGTCCCATTTGACTCAGCTATTCCACTGCTGGGCATATTCCCAGAAGAACTGAAAACATAATATCACAGTGATATATGTGCACCCATGTTTATAGCAGCACAATTTGTAATATCCAAATCTTGGAAACAACCTAAATGCCCATCAACTGAGGAATGGATAAAAAAGATGTGATATTTTTATACAATATAGTATTACTCAGCTATAAAGAAGGATCACATTGAGGCTTCTATAGGTAGATAGATGTGACTTGAGACCATACTCATAAGTGAAATAAATCAAATTCACATGAGTGAATACCATATTGATTCCTTAGTGTAAGAAACTGAAAGAGTAAATAAGATACAAAATCTTCAATAAATATTGTAAAAGGGAAAGAACTGCTCAAAGGGGAAAAATAACCAAGGGAAAAGGAGAAAAGAAAGAAGGGAAAAGAAAAAAGATACAAATTTATATATACACATTTAAGATAGCTAAGATGATTATGCTACTAATTCTATTAGTTCTTGGAACAAAAAGTTGACATTCATAGGATTAGATCTATTTTGCATGCTTATATCTGGTGATTTGAGTAAGTGTTTTGAAGATACTAGGCAAAATACACATATATAACCTCAGTTATGTTCCTACCACTTTGTTTTGAAAGCCTATATTGTCATTGTTTTGAGATCTTTGTTATTGTTATTTGTCTCTTTCATTTCTTGTTTTTCTCATACTTTGTTTTGTTTGGTTTTGTTTTTCCCTCTAATACAGAAAGGATAGATGTATATCTGTAGGCTATTGCATTCCTAGAACTTCTAAAGAGTTTACAATAATTGGTTTTATTATGTGTAATGGTATGAACAGCTACTTTGAAGAAAATGAGTCATTATGGTAGCCATTGCTGATTTCCTATCTTCTTGTTGTGAAGTCCAGTAACCCTTTTATTCTTTGTTTTGATTGGTTTTAGTCTTAATTTCAATATGTGTGCAGGTATGGACAGCTTTTTTGAAGAGAACAAGTTATGGTAGCCATTGTTGATTTTCCTGTTATCTGATTTTGAAGACCCATAATGCTTTCATTCTTTTGTTTTGATTGGTTCTATACTATTTTGTCTTGTTTGAATTCATTGTGTGTGAAGATATAGACAACTATTTCAAGGAGAACAGGAGACATTATTGCAGTCACTGTTGATTTTCTGTTGCCTTTTTTGAAATCTTGTGTCATTTGTACTGTTTTGTGTTAATCTGCTTTTTCTGTTTTGTTTTGTTCCATTCTCTGTATAATAAAAAAATTAAGTTATGTGTTTTAGATCTTAATTTATGTTATAACTCCATGGAAAATTATTTTTAAAACAAATGCTTAGATCTGGGGGCATGGTGACATGTGCCTATAGTTCTAGGTACTTAGGAAGCTGAGGTAGGAGGATCTCAAGTTTAAGGCTACCATGCAAAACTAACCAAGACCCATTTTTCAAAATAGGAAAAAGGGAAGAAAAGAAAAGAAAGAAAAAAGGAAAAGAGAAAAAAGGGTAGGAATGTGTCTCAGTGGTACCACAAATATAGGTTAAATTACTTAGTGATATAAATAATGAGAAAGAATCAGAGAATTCACATAACTGAAAAAAATGGTGATGTTAACTGAATTCTCCAATGTGAATTTCACTCTTATATAAACTGAGGCCTTCTGTATTAGCTTTCTGTCACTGTGTAAAAATCATGAAAAAAGAGCAATTTATAGAATGTTTATTTTTGTTTATAGCTTTGGAGCATTCAGCTCATGGACCACTCTTCCTCTGTTATGAGCCCCTGGTTTGGCTCAAACATATTGCAATATAGCAACATAAATAGAGAGAAGTAGCAATGTAAATAAAAAATAAAAGTAAATAGTAGTCTTATGGGTGAGATCTAATATGGGTCATAATTTGTACCAATGTCACATAACATAAATGTATTTGGAAAATATATTCATTATTTTCAAAAGAAGACTGTAATAAGATAGAGTTAACATAAACCTTGTGGCTGGTCAGCCTGCTTTTTATCCTGGTCACTTTCCAAAGTAGGTGGTTTTCCAACTTTTAATACTGGTTCTTTTTTCAATCATATGTCAATATTAAATCTTGTATTTTAATTCATTTTGTATGTTATAATACCCAGAAACTATTAATGAAATATAATTATAGCAACCAAACCACAGCTGGTACCTCTGGAAAGCTTTAGGTAATTTTTGAATAACTTCTTGATTGCTTCTATGTGTTGTGAAAATAAAGTACATATTGCTCTATTATCATGGTAAGAAGCAGAAGTAAATTAGATGCAATGTCTATTTTCTAGTACTGTCTCTATGGTTATCTAAGCAATTCATATACTTCAGAACATGGTACCATTTCAAATAATTCTAGGTTATTGGTATTTTTAAATTAAAATAATTTTTGGTAGTGGTTGAATAAATTTGCTCAAATTGAGTCATAAGACATACTCTGCTAGGTAGCAGAGCTTATTTCTGATAGTAACCTGGATGGAGGTCTGAGAAGAGGAAAAACTGCTCCCAGGCTTCCCGCTGGAACGCTTCCCAACCACACCCACCCTCAGGTTGTGGAGGTAGAAAGGAAGCTCTGCTCCTTACAGGTCCAGGTCTGTCTCATGGGAGCAGAGTACAGCAGACATTAATGACTAGAGCTGAAAACAGAGAAGGCCACGCAGGCATAAGATGCTTTCTGGTGGCTGACACGGCCCTGTGTATCCATTTTGCATTTTGCTGCGTTAACATCTCACAGGCTGACACACATTTCATCCAGTTTTCCATGAGGAGAAAGGCAATCCAGTTTGTTGCCAGCATTCACTTCATCTTTGAAACTGAGGCAAATCTGACTGATTTTCAGTGTGAAAATACAATATAAAAATTGTTCTTGGAGTTACTTCCCAACAGCACTTGCAGCAGAAGGGTATATAATGATCAATATTAAATAAATTCTTTTATCATGTAGTCAATTTCAAAGCACAAATCAACACAGAGCAGAATATTGCATTCTGCACAAAATCACATTTCTCTCTGGGTCATCTTGCCATCCTTGTCTTACCATAAATAGCAAATTTTGCAGCAATGTATTGGCTTCTGTTTCCTTTCCAGGACATGTAGGAATGCTACCACTGCTAGGATTTGATATTTTCAGCGTTGAAAATAGATGTCGCTTGTAAATGGTATTACCACTACTAAAAACATTACTGTCCATGAAATCATATCTTTTTGTTTCCAAAGTCTATGGATATACTATAAGCAATGTCAAGATAAGCTTTGCAGACTCAAGAGCCTCTGAGGTCCAAAGGGGAGATGCTTGAACAGTGATGAGTGTTTTGAAAAAGATATACCTGAAAGGACATGTTGTGGTTTGATTGTGTCAAGAAGACAACCGTGGTACAGGATTGATGCTGGGTGCTGGGTAGGAGGAGGCACAGCAGTGAAGTATCACCTCCAACTCATGCACCCTGTTGGACATGGTGCAGGACCAAGCTGTCCTGAGTACTCCTTAGCATTCCAACATGGGACCCCACTGGCCAGGCATCTGATCCTTATTTTACTTGATAATGATCTCTAAAAATCTGAAACCAAAATTTTTGTCTTTTCCTAGAGAGCTTCAAGTGAGAAGTACAGTTTCTAGGGAGAGACCATCACCAGAGTTTAACAACATAAACTTTCGGGTTTTTTTTTTTAGTTTTATTTTTCTTAACTCCACTTGTTTTCTTAACCTTCATAATTCTTTCTTGCTTTCCTCATCTGATATAAATGTCATAATTTTTAAAATGAGATATATTTTTGTAAGCCATAATAAACTGTTTATGACCCCTGATATGGTACAAATTACTAAAAAAGAGAAATTTGTGAAGTCTTTATAGTGAGAGCACAATAGTAGAATAAAAACCTTCACCTATGGCATATATACAGGTGTGCAAATGTGTACAATGCTATTTCAACTTTGTATCATAAATAACTATCTAAAGCTATTAGTATTATTTGAGGGTTTGTAAATCACTACTAAAATCTTAAAAGTATCCATATATAAATTTTGATCAATTAACCCAAATATGAATATTTTCCAATACAACTTCATAATCTAACACAATTTCTTACTGGGAAATTTTACATTAATGCTGAACTAATTCTAGTATCAATGAATATATACTTGAGCAGATGAGATTCTGCAACCATTAAATTATATAAATATAATTTTCTGAATATCCAAGCAAATTTGGAAGCAATGCCATGTTTCTTTTATTCTTTTCTTCTCTCTGAATATAGGGGAAAATCCTGCTTTCAGTGGAAAGCAGCAATTGTCAAAGAGCAGAGGCCTTATGTAATTAAACTTGCAAATGAATTAGAGCAATTAAGCTGTATTTTTGCCTGCTTCCTCATGTACAAATTGTTCCTTTCTAAACATCCGCAGGGTTTGCTGTGAAGTTAAAACCAAGAAAGTAAGTTGTCATCACCTGTAAGCACTATTCTAATATAAGCCACCAGATTATTAATAAGAAGTGGTTCAAAGCTTATCATTTTCAAATAAATTAAATATACACAGACAGAACCAATTTCCACATAATGAAAAAATTAGAAGGTAATGTTTGAATCATGTAGTAGGAGTTCCTTTCCATAGTACATTCATTTTGATTCTGATTCTCTCCTCCTTTCCTCTCTCCTCCTTTTTAAAAGCAGGAATACTCTGTTCTAGAGCTGCTGTGCTTTCATAACAGTAGCTTGACAGAATCTCCCTTTGAATGTGCTACTGAATCAGCTTATTTCAAAAAATTATTACACAGACTATATTAAATCAAATGCAATTCCAGCTCAATTTTAGTATTTTTGCTTTATCTAATTTTAAAATAAGTTCAATGGCAGTTTTAAAATTAAATGAAAAATTTTGCATAACATCATAGCTCCTATTTGACAATTGAAAAGGGATGTTGGTGAATGAATTAAGTCATCAAAACTAATATGCCAAGAGTTCTCATTTAGCAAAATGAAATTCATTTTCAATTTAGGGAACATAGGGCAAAAGAATCATAGATCTGGAAAAATACATTAAGGAATCCTTGTAGTATAGAGGGAATTTTAAAGTAATAGACAATCAGATCTCATTTTCTAGTCAAACCACATTCATTTATAAAACCAAAGTGCAATGAAAAATCTCTGAAATCAAGGTAAGAATATAATATTCAATGACATTGTTATTGCTTTGATTGACCAATGTACTTAAATTTGTTTGTTTTATAGTATTTTATATCTAAGTCCATATTTCTCCATAAAAATTGAGGCAAATTGACTAAATTAGTGATGTGATATTGAAGATTCAACACAACTATTTGATGTGAAGATTGGAGTAAAGAAGGACAGTGGATTTTGATATTTCAAACAGAGTAACACCAACGAGGCTTCCTTCTACAGATACCAAAATATTCCAATCAAAGTGAACAGTAAAATTAAACATGAAATAGATTTAACATGTTTCTTAAATATATAAATAATATGTAAATATAAGTAGTGTATTTACTGAAATGAAATAAAATAGCATATTCCTGGTAGTCATTTTAAGTTTAGAGATCAAGACCTGAATTACTTATTGTTGCAAATGAATATTTGTCTTTCTCTTATTCTTCCTGATCCTTGTTTTATCAAGTTATTTTTATAAACAAATCAAAACCAACTTTAAACATTTCTAATCTTAAAGCAGCTAGTTATTAGCAGGATCACAAACTGAAAGGTTTGCAATATATCACAGTTAACTCTTTTATTTCATCATGGTAAACTGAGTATTAAGTAACTGGGTGTTATTTTGTTTTCTGTTTTTTTTTTTTTTTTTTTTTTTTGGTACCAGGGGTCAAATTCACGACCCTCAC
Source organism: Hydrochoerus hydrochaeris (assembly GCA_004027455.1). Classification (NCBI taxonomy): domain Eukaryota; kingdom Metazoa; phylum Chordata; class Mammalia; order Rodentia; family Hydrochaeridae; genus Hydrochoerus; species Hydrochoerus hydrochaeris. Next base: position 130,236 of record PVLA01002229.1, on the reverse strand, counting down.
ACTGTTTACAAGGCAAGTGCGTGAGACATTAAGCTAAATCCCTGGCCAAATTTTGGCACTGCTAGGATAAGAAGACAGAGCCACCAAGGTATATAGAAATTAAATTTCTCACTGACTCACTGTGGAGGGAGCAAAGCCTAGACTGGAACTTTACATCTTGTGGTGGATCAACAAAATAGTCAACTTGTAAACCTTGCTGAATTGAATCAGCACTAGTGCTGGGTGTAGAAGACCCACCTGAGGATTTTTGCCAACAGCATAATAAGAACTAAGGAGGAAAGATGGTGTGTTGTTGGTTCTTCCTGGGAAGCTCATCAGATAGGCTTTTCTGATACGAACTCAGCTATTTCCAGGGACAAAGCTGTTTGGATACTTTCTGTCACTGAGCATGGTATAGTTCTTTTTGGGGAGCTCTGGTCTTTACCTTGAGTGTCACTTCCTGGTTCCAGTGCAGATCCATCAGCCTGCTGCCACATATCCTTCACTCCACTGGCACAGACTTTCTGGCTTTCACTGTTGCCCTTCAAGCCTTCTCAGTGCAGATCCTTGATACAGACTTGCATGAGATGTTGTGGGCTCTAGGTCTTCATCCATCTTGACTTGTGGAGGACATTGCCACTGGCTCTAGGTCTTCAGATGGGCTTGTGCAGGATACTGCCACAGGATGCAGGCCATTAGCTAGATTCCTCGAGTGCCTAGTGTGTGGACAGATATTTTGCATCTTTTCTGCATTTGACTCTTCAGGTGTGTTGTAGTCAGGGGTTGTGAGGAGAACAATTAGACTCAGGACACAGAATTTATAATATTATTTTCTGATGGTCACCCAGAGTTAAACACAAGAAAGTGCAGGAAATATGAACATGACACTAAAGACAGAATATTCACCCAAGGGCCTGGATACCACAGCAATGTCCTCCATGAGTCCAGATGGATGAAGACCTAGAGCCCATGACAATACTTCCCACAAGTCCAACTGGTGGTCCAGAGCCCACGAGAAGGACTCACACCAATCTGTTTTATGGATTTGCCCTGGGAAGGCCCAAAAAGCTAGAAAGTCTCTGCCAGAAGGGTGAAAGAGCTATGCTGGTAGGTTGAGAGTTTTACACCGGAGCCAAGAAGTCACACTCAAACAAGGACCAGGGCTGCTCTAAAAAGCACCACAGCCATCCTCAGCAACATGGAGGTCCAAGCTTCTCTGACAATAAGCACAGTTGAGTGCATGCCAGGAAGCCAGCATGACGAGTTTCTCCTGGAGATTAAGTGGCACACGTTTTCCCTTCAGGATCCAGGAAGTGATGCTCGATGTAAGGACCAGAGCTCCCCCACAGTGAACCGCAGCCACTCTCACCAACAAGGTCCCGAGCTCCTCTGAAAACAATGGTCAAACTCACACTGGGGAAACTAGTCATGACAAGCTTCTACAGGAGAACTAACAGCTCAAAACGGCAACACTTAGAGACACCCACAATGCCTAGCTCCTCTTCTCCATGTCTCTATTTACGCTGGCAACTTTCCTCAGATGGGCCATCTACATTCAGCACCATGCTAATTTCATTCAGCTGGTGTTAAGTTGCCCACCAGTTTTAATTGATAAAAGGGTAAATATTATAAAACAATCCTGTAATTTATATGTCCTGTATTAAATCTATTCCCTTGTAATTCCTCACTGCAACACATTCAGAATTCATACTTAATGTCATTTGTTGTCACTGCCTGGGTCAGTAGCTCGTACTCATTCTGATCTCTGAAGCAATGCTATTAAAATGTATTGAATCTACTAACAACTGTGGTTTATGTAAGCTTTATCAGTTGACTTTACCACAAAATAATTTAAAATTTAGAAAATTTTGAAATATGTATTTCATAATTTAAAAATAATAACAAACATTTACATTTTTAGAAAAGTAATGAATTTTCTGACATCTGATTCCTCAAACAAAATAATCATTGGAAAGAGGAATGATTTAAAGTTTTCAGAGTACTTTTTAATATTTAGCTTAAATGAAAACAGTTGGATTTACAAATCAGTATTTACTTTCAAATGTGTTACAGTATATTCCATTTATTAATGTATATACTAAAATAAAATCTAGTGTCATGAACACATTTCTGGAAGGAGAAAACTATTTTGTTTTCTTTTTAAGGTAATTGTAACAGTATATATACTACATTAACATAATGTTAATACTGAGAATTTTCTTAAAGATTAGTTGAAAGCATGGTACCAAAACTGTATCAATAAACTCTTCATATTTTTGAGAGTATGAATTTAGAGGAAATGATCTTAATGTTATTAAGAAAATAATTCTGATCTTAGAAGAACCCGGAAAGTCTATCACCCCTACCTTAAGGATTGGTAGATCACATTTTGAGAATCATTAACTTCTGACATCAAATCATCTTTATGAATATGAATTTAATGACTGTGTAATATTCTATAAAAATGTTAGTTGTAATCATACATTTATTATTTGCATTCCAGTTTTTGTTTTTATAAGTAATTCCATAGATTCTCTTCCATAGTTTTAGTAATATATTTAGGTTTGATAAGTACAGATCTCTTTAACGCATGTGATACATATAGTCAGATTTCTTTCGTTGATATTACAAAAAAATGTTGCCATCACATTATTGTACACATCTTCAGGTGAACAAAAGTATCCAGTTCTGTTAAGTATATGTAGGTGTCCTTTGATAAGCGGTGATATTGTATCCTGACATACCCATCGTAATTTAAAAACATCATAAGTAAAAACGCCCTTAAATACTGAGCATACCTAGAATCATAGTGTGGCTGAGCCTGCCTTAAAAATGTTTAGATCACTTATTTTGACCTGTATTTAGGCAAAATCATCTAACGCAAAGCCTAATTTATACACAGGAGCCATGTGGTTGCATTCCTAACTTGGAATGCAGTACCAGCTGTTTCCTGAGTGGAGGAAGAGATCATTATATTGTGTATCACCATTCCAGCAAAAGATCAAAATGCAAAATTTGAACTATGATTTCTACTCAATGCACATCATTTTCAGATCAACATAAACTCAAGAAACTGTAATTCATACCATCAAGGCAGGTTTTTTTTTAACCTACAGTGGACTCACTGAGACATGGAATCACACCCTTTCTGTACTAGTAGGTGCTTCCTGGTAGTACCAGAGGCAGCTGTTTAGGTTACCTTCCTCAAGGCCTGAGAGTTCTAGTTGCATCACCTTCTTGGCAGCACTTGGTTTTTAAAAGCATTTTTCTCAATCTGGTTGATGTGTAGTAATGTCCTTTAATGCTTATAATTTTCATTTCTCTAGTGACTAACAGATGACCAGTTTCACATTTTTAAAAAATGTGTGTATTTTAGCTTATGGGATGCCTAGTAAAGTTCAATTCATCTTTCTATCAAATTGTCCATCTTATCCTATATGTCTATTAGAGTTTTTTATGGATTCTAGAGATGGTTCTCTGCTAATTTTATGGGGTTTTTGTTTTGTTTTTTTGTACTGGGAATAAAGCTTATGATCTCACACTTGCCAGACTAGCACTGTGCTGCTTAGCTATATACCTGGCCCTGATTGTATGCACTGAGAATATCTCTTTTCTCCATGGAGGTGGCCTTTTCTATATGTTAATCCCTTTTAAAATTCTTTAGATATATTTGTTTTTTCTTCTTTTTATTGTTGCTTCTTTTTATATTTTAAGAATTTTACCCTAACTAAAAGGTGAAGCTGATATCTCTTGTATTTTCTTCTAAGATAGTTTTTAATATAATTTTGTGTCTTTCTATTTCCCTAATAAATTTAATTTTGTCAATTTATTTTCAACAAACTTGCATGATTTTTGGATTTTCATTCAAATAAGATTAATTTATAGATCAATTTTGGAGGTTACAACGTTTCTACTAATAGCATATCTCTCAGGTTATGAATGTGCAATTGAGAAATTTACTCAGTTTCCTCTAGCTTTAATCCTAGTGTTTGATACTGTCGATACAACAGTAAATGACATTTGTTAGAAGTAGTTCCAATTATCCTAGATAGTGTATAAAATACAATTGATTTTATATGACCTTATGTGCAAAACCTTTGTTAAACCAATTTATGAGAACAATTTTCCCCTTATTCACTGGGGAGACATTCTAAAACTTTTGGTAGATGTGTGAAACCTCTGAGAACTGAACACTATATGTACAATGTTGTTTTCCAATACATAGGTAGCTATAATGTTCAATTTATAAATTAGGCATAATAAGAAATTTTACAATCTGTAAAATAGTACAATTAAATAGCACCTTGTAGTGCTATTCAGCTGTTCTCTCTCTTTCTCTCTCTCTGTCTCTGTCTCTCTCTCTGTGTGTTTGTGTGTGTGTGTGTGTGTGTAAAAGCCTTCCTTTACCATATTTACTCCTCCATCTCCTTTTGCTGATGCCAGAAAATGTAATGCATACATGCTGAAAAGAGTGGGTATATAGGTACTGTACTGTCTGAATTTGCATTAGATATTGTGTTATTGGCCTTTGGGTAACTAATCAGAAGGAGTATCATGTGACATCCCTGGGTCACTGAAACATGAATGTATTGTTAGTTGTGGTTCTTCAAGTTGATTACTTTTTTTGCTGAAAGCTTTAGGAAGAACTTTATGAGCAGAAATCTTCTTTTCCTTTTTACTCATCAAATCGTTGTAGAGGTTATAAATCCTACAGTGATTATGCAGGTGACTTGAATGCTATATTCCTTGAACAGGTTTCATTCTGTAAATATTCTTTAATGTCTGTGCGATTCAAAGCAATTTGAGAAATTTCAGTAATGTCCCTATTGTTTATTGTATCTTTAGTTCTATTTCATCTTCCTTTTCCTCTACAGATAACTAAATAAGTTCTTCCAATTATTCATGCCAACACTTCTCCTTGGCCTTCATTACAGTACTTTCTTGCACTTTATCAGGCACATTGGCCTCCCCCAATTGTCTCGAGCTGTGTGAATGATTTCGCTAACTCCTCCAAGTACCCCGGGAAGTCGTTGAAATCATTCATGACTTTATTGCCTAGGTTCTTCCAGCAGGCACTTACAGCTTCTGGTTATAATTCATCCACTGCAGCTTTGATGGATGTTACCGCATCTGCAGTAGTGAATGATTTTCAGCACTGTGTTATGTCCAGATTAGACTCTGCATCAATTGTTGGTAGAATGCAATCTAATACCAGGCAATTGTATGAGACCTTGGCAAACTATATAATGCCCAGGCCAGAGGCTAAAGCCGTGAAGATATATTTGGAGGTGAAAATACAAATTGGACATTTTCATTTTCAAAGCAAACTCATTCAGGGTGGGCAGATGCATTGCCTATATCAATAGAAATTTAAATTTTAACCTTTTTTCTTGCTTTTGGGGTGAAGCACTCATGGAACCTCTCCATAAATTAGATGTGTCTTATCCACATTTTCTCATTATCTTGCTTAAAATATGGAAAGATAATTTTTGTGAGGTTTTTTTATTTTTCAATTTTTATTAGTGCATGTTTGCAGTATATAATGTTGACATTTACAGTACAGAATTGGTATATGTATATAACACATCTTAATTCTCTTTATCCTCATTTATTTATTTGTGGGTTTTTTTATACTGAAGATCTAACTCATGAACTTGCACTTACCTGAACTAAATCCCCAGCCCCTAGATTCATTTATTTATCACATAAATCCTTATATAATCCTGCATGGACAATATGTCTAAAAGAGTACCTTAATTCAATACAATCGTCTTAATGTGTTTTATGTTTTCTGACCTATTAGTCTGGTTGCTAATCTGAATGTATGGTAATGATTTTTTTTTTTGTAGAGTATAATTTCTTTTTTCTTACAATACACTGGGCTTTATCATATGCCCTGTTCTGCTCTTACAAATGTGAGAATTAAGTTCAAAGTTTAATGCCCTGTGTTCTCCCCTGCAGTTTTGGAAACCTAGGTTCTAATGGGCATCTTCTTACAGAAAATCCTGGTTTCATCAAAATTGAAGACTTTCTTTGGAGAGCGTCTATTCTTAACTTTCCAACTCTGCTGGCAACAGCTTTTTCATTGGCAGGCAGAACTTCACCAGTAATCTTTACATTTTTCAGTACAAACTTGTTTCTGAATCTGTGTAACCACTGTTTCCTTGAAGAAATGGCTTGTGTCACTCATTTCAGGGGATCTCTTGCTGAAGTCTTCCTGTAGACTCAATGCTTTTAAGTACAACACATTGTTGTCCATGAAATGTCATTATCATTGTTGTACATTGCATCCCTCACATATGTAACATCTTTTCCATTTTAGCTAAGCAATTGTCTAGTCTTGTGGCTGTAACTTATGATTTGAGGAATGAAAGAAAAACTAGCACAAATTTCCCTTTACTAACATCACAATTTTTAATTTAGAAGGTTTTCTCTTACCTAAGATCCTAGCAACTTCAGCATTTGATATTTGGCATTCCAAATCACTTGCATCACTATATTGGGGACATTATTTATTAAAATAATAGTCACTTGAATCCAAGCACTGTGATAGATGCCACAATAGACAATCTGATAATAAGAAAGCTGTGAAGCAATTCATAGAGGGTACCATTTGTAATATGGTTAGCAGGAGAAAGGGATAATTGTTCACTTTACACTAGACAAAAACAAATCATATAAGCAAAGAAGCTATCTTGATGCCAAACTGGCTGCCTATTGTAATTTCCATGTTATCTTAATCTTGTATTATTATTACTTAGCTAATATGTAAGAATTTTGTTGTGCAGCAAAATCTGAATAAAGTAACATCAACATTGAAAGAATGAGATACGTATACTGTAATAAAAATATAAAATACCAATTACAAAATATTTTTAAACATTTAAACCAAATGTAATCAAAACTCTACTTCTAATTAGTAATTCTAAAAAAGAGAAGAAATTATAGATTCAAGTCTGGCATTACATCAGTGAATATAGACTCTAGTAAAGGAAAAAGAACAGATATGAGTACAAGAGACTTAAGGAAATATCACCTAAATGTATTCGGTAAGGTTAGCTGGACATTGGTTCTCATAAAATTACATTATGAAAAAATTACATACAACTTCCATGGAATTTTGGTACTTTACAGTAAAGGACAATTTAGATATAACAAAAATCTCGGGCATTTTAAACAATCTTACCTAGTAGAAATGCGTACTATATTATTTGAAAAGGAAATTATATATTACATAGGATTTTCTTTAAAATATCCTCACCTAAATAAATTGTACTGATACCTTGAAAAGGAAATGAGCATGTTTTAAATATTGAATTTTGAATTAATATTAAATATTGAATTTAATGAGTATTAAATTAATACATTCAATATATAATAATTCATTATAAATCTGCTCCATATCTGGTTATACTTAGTAACCTCTTAAGTGCTTATATATATCACACATTCCTACATATATGTGTACATGGATTAATAGACAAAATGAAAAAAAAAAACATGTAGAAGACACCAGTATTTAACGTTTTAGTTCAGTCTAATCGATAGTACATAACACTTTTATGTATAAAAACCATCTCTGGGATTCATAAAAATATATGTACTGAAAAATATTTTTAAATATCTTAAAACATAATTAGATCATCAATGAGAACATAAATAATAAATGTTTCTAAAAACAATAATGTTCATTAAAGTTGAGACTAGTTTTTCACACATATGTGAAAAATGTGCACTGATATATTGAATGACTAGTAAGCAGGGCAAGCTGTAATGGAGGTATCCAAAATTAATACTTAAAGGCTTTATTGCAACATTTGGCAAAGGCTAGTGGATCTTTTACAACATTTGTAGAATATTGTAAAGAGGTGGTACATTATGTTATATGAATGGAACTCTAAGGGATGAGAAAAAATGTCTTCAGGGATCAGATTTTACAACACATTGTGTGTTTAGTGATATTTTCTCCTTCTTACAGGTGACTAAGTTTTGCTGGTTTCTTGATGCTCAGTATAAGTAAGCCACGTGACTTACCAGCTCAGTCACACTCAATATAATGCAGCAAGAATAAAAATATATCTCTTCTTGTCTCATTCTCAAATCTCTACCTGTATTTACTTGCTTGAATGTGAGTTATTAGATAGAGGTAAGATCTTTTTAAAAAAAAGATCTTAAAGTAATTGACATTAGAAAGGTCCCAAACAATGCTTATTTCTAAAAGCATTGGGGAGATCTTGTCTGAAAGGCCAGGAGAGCACAGGGGCTACCTGACCTGCAGGCTTCTTGAAAATGAGGAAAATACAGAAGGGACCTGAACAAGTTCCATGGAGACTCAGAGAGACCCAGGTAAATGAAGATGATTTCAGGTAATCTCACTGGGTATCATTAGCTGTAGCTTTTATTTGGCCCTTTGTAAAGCTGTCCTCAAGATTCCAGTTTGTATTTGACACAGTGATTGCTCCAGACTGGTTTTCCTTGGAGTGTCATACTGTCCTGGACATGACAAAAAGCTGGTTCAGGAAAGCCTATTCAGCTGGACTGACTATGGGCTTTCTCCTGGTTGATATTTACTATGTCTCATTTTGTTTTGTATCTTCATCTTTTAATGAGAACTCAAGAAAAGTTGTTACAGGAATGTCAGCATTCTGAATAACACTGTTAGATGTGCCACTAATTTGTTTTTAACCTAACCTTGATTTTTTTATACTATTTAAGCCACAATCACAAAAATCACTGCCAAATTCCTTTTGTAAATATCACTTGTTAATTTTCTGGCTATAGAAGAAAAATAGTAAAGGTACTTTTAAACAGAGATTTTGATTATTGTTTTCTAAAACCATATAAAATAAATCTCACTAAAATCTGTCTATGATGTGGAAATCCTTCTTCAAAACTCATTGAAATTTGCAATATTCACTCAAACTCATTCTCTCACCATTCTGTTACATATAATAACAAGAGAAATGACTCTCCAAAGAGAATATTCTCATTAGATGCTGTAGGCTGTTACAGAATTTGATTTTTAAGATTATTAAACTCTCACTTCAACATTTCACTAACAAGTGGCTAATGCTTGAAAATTGTAGAAATGACCTTTCTTATCCCGTATTAATTCCAGACAAACAAATGTGCTACACACACCAATCTCAGTTTGCAACTTCTATCCAAAAAAGTGCACAAATAAAATTTAAAGACTTTGATTTTAAGTAATCTGTGTGGAACAGATTAAGAGATATTACATATGTATTTCAGGAGAAAACCAATTAAACCTACCACATAATAAGCAATGATGTCCTATCATACCTACCATCAAAACCAATCATCTTAATTTGTAGTAGATAGGATGTATCTATTCAATGTGTTATATGAGCAGCTGAACCAATACTAACCAATCAATCACACATGAAGGACATTTGGTTCCGTTAGTGAAGCCCCTGTATTCAGGGCAAAAAGTCTTCCAGACTACTATAACTACACATTAGATCATCCACCAAAGTCAGAAGAATTGTCTTAATATTCTTTATGCAACATTTTCTGAATATTTATATTCATCTTACATTTCTGATAGTATCTTTCAGTAAATTTGAGGAAATGCTATAAACTTAAAAAGCAAATGAAGCTTCTTTGATAGCTTTTTTGATGTCCACTGACTTCTTTACTTTTCATTGAGATTTTTATCCAAAAATTAAATATGAAAGTATCAGGAGATTTATTATTTGATTTGCATATAATTTAACCATGTGGAGAGTTTACTTAGCCTCATTTCATTTAAACATTTAAAATTACTTTTGAAAGGCAATGTCAACTCTGAGTGATTCTTTTGTCACTTTGGAGGAAGATATCAGTACTGTGTTAATAACCTGAATTATGATTCATAAATAAGACTCATTATTCTACCTTGAGGAATTGAAGAAGGTATAAATTGGGAATATTTTTATTTAGCATTTTAGTTCCCCAAAGCTGAATGAAGAATAGAACATGCCATCTCACCCATGGTACTTGTTCCTCAGGGGCCCTAGAAGCTGGTGTGAATAAATAGGTGTCCAACAACTTTAATAAGGCAAATGAGGGCAAATCAAAATTAGCATTTAGTTATTCATATACTCAACTAATGTTTACTGTATTCTCAGCATAACTAAAATAATACATAAATTTGCAGTCTAATAGGTTTCTGTATCAAATATTCCATTCAGTATATGGTTTTGATTTAATCTACTCACTTAAGCTTCATTTTACTGTAAAACCAACATATAAAGCATGAAACTAATAGAGTTTTCCCACAAATTGGATGTGAGTGCAAGTGTAAAGTACAAGATCGCAAACATAAGAGGTGCATCATTTCTTAATTTGATGGACTGTGTTAGAGATATATGAACATTTGGGCCATTATTATCCTATTACAAACTTTATATTAGTACTTTCTAGTCATTTAATTTAACCTAATAGAATTTAAAAGGTATTGTTTTATGTATCTAATTCACATGCTCATATGATGTAAATATAGGTTTAAAATAGATACTATTTGGTAATTTTTATATTTGTGTTTAAAATTACTTATACTTATAAATTATTATAATAATATACAATAATTACAATTTTATAAATTATAATTTATCTAAAGCCAACAAAATATTTAGTGAGAATTTTACTTTTATACATAATAAAACTCCACTGCTGAGAGCTTGGAAAAAATTTTCTGTATACATGTGTGTTGAATATGTTCTTATATCATATTTCTCTACTGTCTTTTTGTCTTTTGGCATATCAGATGTTTAACTTCATTCATTTGAACTTTTAATAAGACAACTTTTTATTAAAATGTTTATTAATACATATGTGCGTTCATTCTCACTGATTATATCTACTCATTCCAAAAATAACCCAATTCAAAACATACAAAATATGTGTGCTCCATTAAGACACAGGTCCTGCCTACTGTCAAGTTGTACACAAACCCACATGTACAAGGTGGTGGTTTTTGTAGTTTTTATCCTCATAGTGAATTGGAAAGTATTCTGACACTTACTGATCAGTGAAAATTGACAGTACAACAGGCTGTATGATTCTGAATAGCTGCATGTGTAATTTTACTGAGAAAAAATCCAATATTAAATAATACTTGATAGGCTCTTACCTCAAGATAATTTCATTTTTTTTGCCAAACATTCACATGAAAAAAAATGAATTGGTAAAAAATGTTGAACAAGGGTTTTTCTTAAATATTACTGTTATTATGAAGTATATTTCATTTCTAAATTAAGTAAGGCAAGTGCTTCAGGTATGCTAATAATTCATTAGTATATGAAGGATACATTAGATTTTGTCAAAGGTCTACGGTCAAGAAAATATTTAGTGATTGTTTTACTTTTATCAGTAATAAAATCCTACTGCTGAGAATTTGGGAAAGTTTTCCATATACATATATATTGAATATGTTCTTATGTCTCTACTTTATTTATGGGCAGCTTCTTAACCTGCTAGATATAATCGTGATTGACTACATGAGATGTTTTCTTTTTTTTCATTATTTATAAAAACACTGTTATCACTGAAGTAGGCATCTTTGCCCATAGTGTTTCCATTTTCCTGAAAAATATGTTTGGAAATGTCACTGCAGAGGTGTACCTATTGGATACATTACCACACAGTATAGTCCCCTGCACAAATAACTGTTATGGCATATTTTCCTACTGACATGATAATAATCTCATTGTTTTCAGATGACACTGCTTTCAGTTCATTTCTGAACTGAAGAGTATTTCCATGCACATTATTTAATTTATTGTCATACAAATTAATCGCTCAAATTTACTTGAAGCTATATTCAATAATTAATTTGCAAGCAATCTTTATAACTGAAGACAGTACTTTATATACTACATATATTATCAGTAAATATAACAGCTTGTTACAATGTTTTCAAAAGAAAAAGACAGTTTCAAGTATTTGAGACAATAAAACTGGGGAAATTATTTAGCTAAAATCTGCCTAAAAGATCATCTAAATTTTAAGAATTGTGAAAAAAACCTGTATTTGTTTATATTAATTATATGCTGTCAAAAATATGTTCTTTTAAAATGCATTGTGTATATGTTTTAACAGTTAAAATATCAATATGTTTCATGTATTATTTTTCTAATATAGAAACTGATACATAGCAAGTTGCACTGGAGTAATGCTTGTGTTTGTCTACCATATCTACCACATCTATTGTTATAACTGGGCTGCTGGCAGTACAACTAATGAATGAAGTGCTATTGCATAAATCTTATGGAAAGAACATTATCATCTAACTGCCCACTTTATGCTGGTTTGTATTCTTGTCCTGCAGAGTGGATCCTGTCTGTCATTTGCAGATTGGAAGTGTGTGCAGAAACCATGCCATCAGCAGAGAACAGAATAGAGAGAGAAATTATCTGCAACACAGATTTCTCATGAAGAGTTTGGAGGTGCTATAAGAAAAGAGTGGAGAGGAAACAAACAGATGAAAAGATTAAAGGGTGTGTCTGGAAGGGGCAAAACAGAAATTCATATGAGAAAGAAAATAATTCACCAGAAGAAGCTGTACATATATAAGAAATCATGTGGTTTGGAAGAAAATCTCAAAAGAGAGAATATGATATGGAATCCTGGAGGCATTGGGAATGAATAGGTTACTCAAACCACCTGGAGATGTATGTGGTCTGAGCTGCTTCTTTGGGGCTGTGGGAGGTTGAAGGTGTGCACACCGGATGAGCCTGACCGTCCCAATGAGGTGATTTGATGGCAGGGTGCCTGAGGAGCCTACACATTGAAAGGAAGGAAGAGGTCCCCCAGCAAGTGACGTAAAATATTGATGAAAAAGCCACACGGAACAGGCATGGATTTGTAGTGTGGACTGGTTCCCAAGGTGATGGGATTTCTTCAGCAGTGCAGAAGTTATCATTAATGTCCTGCTGCCCTGGTTATAGAAGCAATAACCATAGATGACAGCATGACTTTTAAGATAGAGATCAGCAAGACAATTTTTTACGAAAATGTATGGAAGAAAGGTTAAATTAAATTATATTATCATAATATCTGATTTATAAAGCACAGGAATTAATGGGAGAAATTAATGACTTGGGTAGAAATGAAGGCAAAGAATGGAAATAGGTCCACTGAGGCATGCAGGGAGGGAAGGCTTGAGCCTTACTGAACTGCAGGATTAGAGAATGCTCACTCTCATCAAGTTGCTGGAGCCTTAGTGTCCTGGTGTCAAGATGCTGGTCCTTGAACATGTATAATGGAAGAGAAATATATATGGAGATGAGAAAATTGCAGCTTGTCCCCATAATGCTAAAATTCAAACCATATCTCTAAGTCAAATAACTTTTCGCTGAGGGTTGCAAAGAAAGTTGTCCCAAGTCCTCGTTTCTTGTCCCTAATTTACTTCATCCTAAGTGTTCTCAATTACTTCCTGCATTTTCCAGTTAGATTCTGTGTTTTTTAAATATCATTAGCATAAAGTACCCAAGGACTTTACAGAAAGATAGATATAGAAAGGCACAAAAAAACCATTAATTCAATAACAATGAACAAAAAATAATAATAATTTAAAGGATGTTACAAATAACTCTGGTAAAATAACCAAAGGAATGTAGACTCTTAACTCACCTGAATTTAAATTTGTGACTTAGATTTTCCCCTGCAATGTAGACTGGTCATCCTTCTTTCCTAATGTTGTGAAATTCTGAAAATACTGAATAGACTGTATCTAGACCCAGAGACCAGGACCACAGTCCTAGGAACCTCACTGTGAAATATGCCTCTTGAGCACTTACCATCTCCATGGTTATTTGGGCACATCTATCCCATTATTGGCCCTCCAAAGCAAAGGCGACAACATTTCAGTACTAATCCCAGTATTCAAAGGAGCCAGAGAGAAATCACAAATTATGCAATCTCAATCATCATCCCATCTTTCAAACGCAAAATCAGGCTATTTTTTCCTCCTCCAGTTGCCCATAATTTCTTGCGACAGAAGCAGAGTGTCTTTTTCTTTTAAACGTGAACTTTCCAGGAAAGTTGAAAATGTACTGGTTAGCTTGGAAACTGTGTTGGTTAAAATCCACATCTTGGTGAACTCTCCAGCAGGGAATGAATAGACCAGTAAAGGAGCCTCCTCACAGGGGGAAACGGCAACCAGCTGAGGCCTTGGCCACCACAGCAATTTCCTAGTTTCTCACCGCTAAGGGATTTTTGACTTGATAAAGCCACCCTTGTGTGTTTAAAGCTAAAAACTAAACTTCCCTTGGACACCATCCTCTCACACATAGAGGCTGAACATAAACTCTCCATGCTAGGAAATGTGGCATGAGAAAATCATCAAGAATCTAATTGTAGATACAGATCCCTGGATAATATTCTCCTCTCTGCCCTTCCTTTCTTTAACTGGAATTCTTCCTCCAAACTATTGTTTGTCAAAGATGCTTAACCTTCACTTTGTGTTCCTTAAATGTACCTTGGCTAACAGGGATTTTTCAACCTGCTCTGTGGGCTTCTTCCTCCTGCTAACATTAGGACTTGACAGAAATTTGGGGACTGTTTGGAGGCTGGCAGTTCTGAGCATTGCACACCATATTTCTTTGTTATTCATGCTTAATAGATTGGCACCTCTGTTTTAGGTTCCTGGCAGTATTTGGTCTCTCTTTTCTTGGCACCATCTATACTTTTTTGAACACTCAGAAATTTAGTTAGGGAGTGGTATGGATTGAAAACTGGTGGTCAACTTAATGCCAGCTGGATTACATCAGCATGGCACTGGGCGTAGATGTTTCACCTGAGGAAAGTTGCCAGTATAAATGGAGACCTGGAGAAGTTATTCACGTTAGTTGCATTAAAATATTGAGGTGCTGTGGGTTGTCGTACGAGTTGCTGTGTGAGCCGTTGGTTCTCCTGGAGAAGCTCTGGTCTTCACATCGAGCATTGCTTCCTGGATCTAGAGGCATGTGCTGCTTGGTCTCCAGGATGAATTTGTAACGCTGGCTTCCTGGCCTGTACTCAACTGTGCTTGTCTTCGGAGGAGCATGGGACCTCTGTGTCGCTGAGGATGGTTGTGGTGCTTTTCAGGACAGCCCTGGAGTTGTTGTGAGTGTGACTTCTCAGCTCCAATGTAGAACCCTCAACCTACCAGAAGAGCTGCTTCACCTTGCTGGCATAGACTTTCCGGCTTCCACCGCTGACCTTTGGGCCTTCCCAGCACGGATCCGTAAAAGAGACTGGCGTGAGTACTTCTTGTGGGCTCTAGGCTTCCAGTTGGACTCGTGGGAGGCATTGTCTTGAGCACTGGGTCTTTATCTGGACTTACGTGGGATATTGCTGTGGGATTCAGGCCCTTGGCTGAATATTCTATGTCTTTAGTGATGTGGATAGATTTCCTGCATTTTATTGTGTTAAGCTTGGGTGACATCATAAAAATAATATTGTAAATTCCATGTCCTTATTCTAATTGTTCTCTGTATAACCCATGACTACAACAGGGAGTTTTTAAAGAGTCCATTTTTACACCAATGGGTATAAAAATCACCTGCTGACCTTACTGCATCAAGCAACCAAGAAAGACAGACTTGAATATAATAATCACTGAAGTATACATAGATTTTGAATTTGGGAAATAAAATATACCTTAAAAATAATATCATCTCAGTAGAAACCTCCAGAGGGCACTTCTGTGAATGTGCAGGATGTTAATATGAAATATTTGGTGAGAGACTATGAGGAAGCAAAATGCATTTAACAAAATGAAAAATGTCTTGAAATGCAGAAGACTTCAGCAACATACAGCTAAGAAAATGAACTCCAGTGTCTGTTGAAGTAAGTTTTATCTTATTAAAAAGAAATTATCTTACAAATAAACTAAAAATCACCACTACTAAGTATGTGTATCAACTGGATATCCACCTACTTAATCAGGGATATTTCCTGCTGAAACACAGTAACACATTTTACTTCAAGTGACATAGTTTATGAGGTAAATTTTAACCAATGGTTTAAGTTGCATTTAAGAAAGATTTCACCATGATTCCTGCTGTTTGCTCAATGAATGTTTTGATTCACATACCATTTAATTGACAGAAATTTAGAGAAAAAGAGCTGGGAAATATTAATCAAAATGAAAAATTGATGACTAGTTTATTTTCTTGCAGACCTACTTAAAGCTAACTTGTAACAGCCCTCTAACTATTCAACTATTTCAAACCTTGGAACTCCTACTACATGGATTATGTGATGTCAAAAGGATCTGTATCAATTTTAAATATGAATAAAAATCTTTCAAAAAAATAATGAATTATGAATGCTTATCTCTGAGATGTGTCATTAGTTTTCTTTTTTTATAATTTGAAAAGATGACAGTGCAGAAAAATGCATATCTTTTCCAACTATAAATAGAATCAATCATAAAAATTAAAATCAACTGTATGTGCAATAATTTTATGAACACTTGAGAAAAACTTTAATTAAATTTTAAAATTTCATGAAAGAAGGTGTACTTTATAAGCATCTCCCCATGTATGTTCCACAAATTCTTCTATAATAGCCACAAGATGTTCTATACAGCAAAGATTGGTGAACTCTTCTTATCTGTGGGACTTTTTTAAATGGCCAATGATTAAACGTATCTTTACATACATTGAAATAGTTACATTTAATAAATAACTACCTGCAAAAGAGCCTCAAATTTGTTGTCTGTTTATTTATTTGTTTGCCAGAAAAATCTAAAGTACTTATTATATTGCCCCTTAAGAAAAAAAATGAAATTTTATCTTCAGAGAATAAAACAAAAGAGGAAAGAATAAAGCAGATCAGAACAGAACAATGTAAGCAACACAGCACTTCACAACAAGATATTAACAGTAGTACCATAATGTCTCTTTCTTTGAAATCATTGCACATAGCTTCACACACAATAATATCAAAATTAACAAAATAGAATAAAACCATTTAAGAGAATGAAAGTATTACAAGGCATTGTGAACCAAATAACAGAAAATGAACAATGGCTACTGTAATATCTCATTTTCCATAAAAATTTTGTTTTTACTATCATACTTATTAAAATCCGATAAGACACAACATTATAGAACAATGGTAATAGAAGAACAAAAACATGGTAGGACTTCAAAGCAAGATGATATTAAATCAGCAATGGCTTCCGTAATGTCTTGTTTTCTTCAAAGTAGCTGTTCATACCATCACACATAATAAGGTCAAACAAAACAAAATAAAACCATTACAACCAATGAATGAAAACATTATAAGACCTCAAAGCAATATAATGGGAAACCATGATTACCATAAAATCTTATGTACTCTTACCATTTCTTACACTAAGGAGAGTATACAGTATTTATACATGTGAGTTTGATTTATTCCACTTATGAGTATGGTCTCAAGTTGTATCCATTTATTTATAAATATGTCAATGTGATCATTCTTTATAGCTGAGTAGTACTCCATTGTATAAAAGTACCACAATTTTTTTATCCATTCCTCAGTTGATGGGCACTTAGGTTGTTTACAAGATCTGGCTATTACAAATTGTGCTACTATAAACATGGGTACACATATATCACTGTGGTATGATGTTTTCAGTTCTTGTGGGAATATGCCTAGGAGTGGAATAGCTGGGTCAAATGGGACTTTCAATTCCAGCTTTTTGAGGAATCTCCAGACTGACCTCCACAGTGGTTGCACCAGTCTACACTCCCACCAACAGTGCAGAAGAGTTCCTTTTTCCCCACAGGCTCTCCAGCATTTGGTGTTGGTAGTTTTCTTGATCCTGGCCATTCTTTCTGGAGTGAGATGGAATCTCAATGTGGTTTTAACTTACATTTCTCTAATGACTAATAATGATGAACATTTTTTCATGTATTTATTTGTCATTCGTATTTCGGGTTCCCCTGGTTGAATGAAGGTCGCTGGGCATGGTCTACTCAAGCCGGCGAAAACTCTCAAGGCTAGTCCAGTGTCCTTGGTGGCTAGGCGGGCACCCAAGCACCGGGAGTGTTGTCGCAAACTCTCTCTGGGCTAGCACCAGGAAGCTGGAACTCACTTTGCTGCGTGGGCCTAACTCCCCTCTCAGCACAGGCCTGGTCCCCTGGTTGAATCCCCTTAAGAAAATTTTACAAAGGTACTATCTTTATCTATTATAAAGTGGTCCAAATGTAAAAAGTGTGGAAAACTATTGACTAAAACTGAAAAAGTTTGTTTCACCAAACCTTTCTAAACACTTTAAGGTATTAATTTTGTGTCACATTTCTAAGTAAACAATAACTTCATGAATACTAAAGCGTTTCCAAACCATCTGACCTTGGAAAAGTTATTTTCCTACATAGCTTTTGATATATTGCAGATCATTATCCCACAGAAAACTATTTGATAGAAAGTGTGGTGTGTATATTATTCAACTAAGGGAAATTTCCTCTGTTCCCTTTCAGAATTCATAAAGATTATGACATTAGAGGCCTGGATGCACCTATCAGTGGAAAATTAAGTTGTACAAAACACTGCATCCATCTGCTAGTGTTTTACGGTCATTTTGAGGAACATGAGAATCATTTGTCTAACTGTAGCTTGCTCTCTTAAAAGTAACAGTAATAGTAAAAGAAGGTAAGAATTAAATTTGTATTTATATTTTCTGGAATGTTCTTCCAGAAGAAAAGAAAAAGAATGCCCTTTCTTGCAAAGTGAGGAAATCAGGCATGTCATTGTAAAGTACTGATTGTCTTTATCCATCAGGATTGGCAAATAGATTTTATTGTGTCTGACTAAAAATCATAAAAATCCTTTGTTTTTCTGTATCAAAGCAATTGATAGGACAGACACACAAAGAGATGTGTGCAGTACAGGTATTAACACCATATGTAGTAGCAGAAACTCTATAAGTGGTGAATGGCAGGCAGAACTGACAGCGTGGACCATCCTGTGTGTTCAGTGATGTGAGCAGTCATCTAGCATCAGCCTTGGGGACATGGAAGGTTCCGAGCAGGCTTCCCTTTCCCTACGTGTAAAACAGGGCTCTTCCTGCTCATTAGAACTTCTTTGATCAATTGTGTTCATCACATGAGTGAAATCAATATCATTCGCTTAGCTTAAGACTTTTCTGTACAGAAAAGAAGAGAAGGACAACAAACCATGGGGAATGTTTCAAGTATCAAATACTTGGACTCTCTGAGGGTTTTTTTTTTTTTTTTACCAGAGATCAAACTCACAACCTTGAGCTTTCCTGGCAGGCACTTTTGCCATTGAGCTAAATAAATGCCCAACCCTCTTAAGTGGGTTTTATATGTCCACTTAGCCAGGAAAAAACATGCTATTTTCAAAAACATACTGCTTCAGTCTAAAACTTGAACAAATTTCCTGATTCAAAATATTTCACTGTTCTTTTTTAACCTTTTGGTCTGCCTACCTTCTCAGACTCTTTCATAGTTATCAGAGTTTGCCCAAGAGGTGGCCCCAGGATTCTTGGTTTGCCTTGTCCATGAATCCAAAAGACATGCTTTTCATCTTCAGATGGTTCCCAAACAAGGAATACTCTAATATCACAATATTCTGAGTGTTAATAATATTAAGGGGCAATGAAGTTGATTTTACTTTAAAATAAAAAAGCATTAGATTATTAAATCAGTCTTACAATAGTAAGAGATACTAAGCCATATCAAATTCTAAAACCAGAGAATAGAGATGTATTTCAGATTCAATGAAGCACAAAGTCTGAGACCACTTGTGGTCACTCCTGTTCCACTGCAATGGACCCAGACCCAAATTTAACCTATGGGATTGTTAAATGGCACTGCAGAATATATCACTCTGTGAAAGGAGCTATTTTTATCGTAAAACATCTCCATTTTATATCCTCATGCGTACATATTCTTACTGATATTTCTAGAGAGCATTTCTCTAAGATCATGGATCTCAAGATGATTTACTGTAAGACACTTATGCAGGGCAGATATAACCTTTTGAAAGCATTTGGTAGATAAAGATTTTAATTTCACTATCAAGTTTTCATAATGGCATGTATAAACAGATTCCCCCTTTTCCCCCCCTTTTTCCCATGTACACTGAGTGATTCCATGAAAGAACATGAGCTATCCATCAGTTTCTAATCCTTTGTTTCTCAGTCTTCATTTTAAAATGCCATCTCATAAGCACTTTATTATGCTGATACTTGACATAACAGAAATCATAGGGCTAGGAGTTTGAAAATGAACACAAATTACAAAGCAGCATAAGAACTAAGCTTCAAAATTAAAGGAAAGAAATACTGGGGCCTGAATCCTAGGGATGTGCATTCTTGAAAGCATGAAAAAGACATTGTGTGTGTTACTGAGGTAACATTGCACTGGTCAAGTAGATTTACTCACAGACAAATATTGGTAATGCATCCTCAATGTAGTACAATCCAGTTTCTTAGCAAGATCTAAATAATAGCTAAATATCATTTTGTTATGGTGCTGAAGTATATGCAGCACGGTTACTGATGAGTATGAAAAATAAGAGAGAAGAAAGCAGGAACCTCTGGTTATACAAACCCAACAGTCCATACCTGGTTACGCAAGGTGTTTTCACATGTGCGTCCCACCGAAGGGAGTTTGAGGAATCATAACAGCCCAAGAGAGGTGAGAGAAGCTGACTCAGTCTAAAGTGGACCACACCAGTTGAGCAGTGCTCCCCTCTCTAGTTGGCTCTTCCCAGGGACAGAAACACTTAGGATACAAACATCTCTAATACTAAGTTTAGACTGAAGTACCTAGAAGATCCAGCTGAAGACCCACATGAAGATAACTATCTCAGGGCGTCATATAGATGCACATCAAACTCTGTGTGAGACTACAGTAATTTTGTGGTTAATTCTCAGAAATTATTTCTGTGACAGGATAATTTAGACTATGTTGACTACTATAAATTACATTTAGAAAAATTCAGCAACTCATATTAATTAAGGTAAGATTGTTTCAATTCGTGTGCAGGCATTTTATTGCCATTTGTGTTTCATGCTTTCCAAAGTAAAACCCAGCATTTAATATTCAAAGCAGTGCATAAACATGAATAAGGCAGAAAGCAAAATTTCTTCTTGCATTTTGCAATTTCTGTAAAATAGGTGCAAATGCTGTCTTGTACTTAGTGTACAATCAAAATCAAGTAGCCGATTTTGTAGATTAATTTCCATCCACAGCATACTTTTTGCATTAAAAGTACACTGCTCAGAATGCATATTGACAAATGTCTGATTCTTTCTGGTCTGATGAATAGAACAGGTTGTCATAACAAATTGCTATCTTCTAGAACAGATTTTGAAAAAAAAAAAAGAAGCCAATAGAGAGAATGTCAACAATCTGTGGGCTTTTGGTTTTCCACAAACAGATCAATACCGTGTATTTCAATGGGCATGTATTACACTTACTATAATTCTTTCCACATTCATGTCATCTTGGTATTTCCATGGAATTTTTTATGCAAGAAAAAGAAAAACATTTCTTCCTCTTTTTCTTTTTGTGTTATTTTTAGATGCAGTTTCAACAGCCAAAGATAAATTAAAATTTGAATAAAAGGAAAGATTTCTTTTAACACCTTATTTTTTGTTATATTCTAGATGAGAAATTTGATGAGAAGCATTTATCATGACAGTCAAATGATCTCAGGTCATTTCAACATCTTACATGAAATATAATATAGATATTTATCTCTTTTAACTAGAATGATGTAATCACAGGAGTCTATAAAGTTATTTTTAGTAAATGTTAGCACATGTTTATGCATTATTTAAATATATTTAGTCAACCCTAAATCTAAAAAAAGTTATTGGATTTCTTTCAGTGTGTTATTTATAATTTTCATGAGGCTCACATGTTAAAGGCTGTGGTTGTGTAACCAATACCATCTCAGAGTTGTCAGAGCCTTTTTCCCTGAACAAACTGCTGCTGTGTTTCTGAGTACATCACCTGCCCGTGCTGGTGCAGGTGGTTGAGGCTTCCAGAACTTAGACTACTGGTGGCTAACTCATGGTGTACTTGCCATGGCTGGCTATTTGTCATCATGTAAGGCTCTAAAAGATATGCCATAACTGACAGACAGTGGAGTAGAGCTCCTCCAGTCCTCACTGAGAAATGACATCCTCTCACCACAAAGTAATAAAGAGGGGAGAAGCCCTCCCACTTCCCACACCTGCAGGATAAGCAGAGAAGTGGCACAACCTTCCAGGCTGATCCAGGAGCCACACAGCTTCAGACAAGGAACAAGCCGAAAAAATAGATTCTGACTCACCAGAGGACAGGAAAATTCAGGGAGAAAGTACAAGAGAAAAAGCATAAGGAATTTGAAGACTTGAAGCATAACACTCACACACACACACACACACACACACACACACATGCATGAACACACACACGTGCACACACCCATCTAGGGAGTAAAATAAAATTAATTACAAAATTCAGCAGATGCATCAGAGAGCAGCATGATCAATGCTGAGACTAAATGAGATTCTAATGTTAGAAAATTGACAACGCATTGCTGCCTTGATATACTGAGTTGATTTAAAATTTGTATTACAACTTCTGTCAAATAAAAATAGTACACTGTGTCTTCATCTACCTTATTAACCAGACCTAGCAATGTGCAACTTCTGCTCTTCCCCAAATTCAAAATGACCGTGAAAGGGAAATATTCTGAAGGGACTCAGGACATTGAGACAGCCATGATAGTGCAACTAAAAACTTGAAAGGGGATGCACCCAGATCTGCTTAAGAAAGTAGAAGAAGAGTGAAATAAGTGTGTTAGAATGGATGGAGAGTATTTTGAGAGGGGATTAGTGGCAATGGAATAATTACTTTGATTGAAACAGTCACCATATGTTTTTTATAACATCTCCTACAACAATCTGAAAGAAAAGTAAATAACCTCAGGGTATGAATAAATTCAGTGAGAATATTCCTCACAGACATTGCTTGAGAGAAGGTGCTATTGGAAGAGAGAAAAACCTATATTGAAGCCAAGGAGACCATTGAGAGATCTGACTATATCACGTATAAATCACTTGTTTTAACTCTAATACTTGAAAAGATAGGACTCAGTGACTGTAAGATGAGTGATTTTAAAAAAGTCAGGCAGGGTAAGGTGGTGATGTGCTTTGCATTACTACATCAAGAGTTGCATTCCCCTACCTGTTCCACATGCTACAAAGTGAGAGATGCTAATATCTCCCACTGTGTTTATCATCTTCAAAAATATTGTGATTGTGTTTGATTTGCCTTAAATTCTGTTTCAGTTTTATGTATTTTAAAGGTCTCTCATTGGATACATCATTATTTCTATTTTATTAACATTTTTCCATTCCTTCTCTTTCTTTTCGAGTCTTTGTGTGTCTGTTTGTCTGCTTCTCTATTAATACTCATTTTAATTATGTCTTTTATTAATATAAGTTCTATCCCCTTCTGATATTTATTGTTTTCTTATAATACTATCTCTAATATTATATGTAAACCTACTTATGTTTGTGTGTTGTATTTCCTTAGTAGATGTAATGGAAATGACTATCAAATTCACTTTGATTATCACTTTCCTTTGTTTGGATTAGTCACTACAATGATCTCTTTAATATCATTACTCATGTGGCTGTTTTCAGCTTTTCCATTTTACTACTTTTCTATCTTTTTATTTTTCCTTTCTCTCATTCTTTTAAAGTAATTTTTGGGGTCCAATTTTGTTTTGCTTATTGAATTTTTAGTTATAGGATCCTGTCAGTCATTTTTGTAGTTTTTCTATTTAAGCAGTATATTAACATTAACATCTCATTTATTTGTGCTTATTTTCATATATGTTGTACCTACAAACATTATAAACTCAATAAATAGGCTGGATATTTAGCTCACTGGTGTAATCAGCATCCTGGTGAGTGAGAGATCGTGAGTTCGATCCCCAGTACCATAAAATAAAATAAAATAAAATAAAATAAAATAAAATAAAATAAAATAAACTCAACAAGCAGTAAAGCTGTTTTGACTTTAGTCATATCTTTTTAATCATATATAATATTTATTAAATGTATTATCTACAAAGTAGAGGCAACACTGGTGTTCTTATAATGGTCCTGATCAGACAGAGTTTGGTTTCAGTGACTAACTTGCTAACTTACAGAACCCCAAATGACAAGGCTTGAGTCAAGTTTACTCTGGGAGGAGACTAAACTATAGCAACTCATAAAAGCAAAGCAATTAATAGCTGCCACAGACTGCCCAACCAGTGGGCCACAGTGACCAGCAAGTTTGCTGTCCTACAGAAGGACCTGACAAGTGGATGTCATCTCTTGGTTACATCCAGAACCACCGAATGTTCCTGGGATACCTCTAAGAGAAGTCTTTACCTGAGTGTATGATGCTCTGTGTGCATGTTTGTTAGGACTTCATCATAAAGTACCTCAGATGGAAAGGTTTATAGATAGGCCATCTTTTTCCTCACAGCTCCGGAGGCTGAAAGTACAAAAACAAAGTGTCAGTCAGTTTGCTTCCTTCTGAGAACTGTTTCTTGGTGTACAGATGGCTGTCTTCTGCCTATATCAGTACACAGTCTTTCCTCCACACAGTCTATATCCTAATCTTGCCTTGTAAGAAGGGATTCTGATAATGACACCATTTGAAAGTACTGGATAAGTACCGACCTGTTGAACTCATTCTTATTTTTATATCTGCAAGGCCCTAACTCCAAATACAGTCACAGTTTGAGGTACTTGGGTTAGACTTCAACAGATGAACTTGGCGAGACAAATCAGTCCACCAAAACCAGCTCATCATCTGGGTATAGACTTACTATATGTCCTGCACAAATAGCAGAATCTTCTGGGGATCTTACCTGGATTAATGTAAATCATCAGTCTTTTATACAAGGCATCCTAAATCCTCCTTTCCTATGATCAAAAAGTATACTATCATTAGGACAACCAGTTAATTCCCTGGACCTCAGGGCTGTGTCTATGTCACTTAAAAAGTAAGGGCAATCCTACACTGGTGCAACACTTAATGCCCTGTGCATGTCAGCGTGAGCATGAGTGTGTGTGTGTGTAAGGTGTGCCTGTAAATATATTTTTACATCTGTTCCTTCATTTACCATTCTAAATGCTCTTTATTCTTTCATGTAGATCTGACTTAGCATATTGGATCATCTCAAAGAAACTATTTTAGTACTTTTTATAGAACACATCTGCTGGAGACAAATACTCTGAAATGGTGTTTACCTAATACCAACAAAAGGAATTTTTTGCTTCATTTTCCAGGGATAGTTTAGATGCAGAGACAATCTATATATAGTTAAGAATCTTTTCGGTTTTGTTTTAATCATTCGAACACACTATGACAGTGTTTTTTTGGCTTTTTTTCTCAAAAGAATTCAAGAATCACTTTATATTTTTTCCTACTTATGCCATATTCCTTATTGTCTCATTTGTGTAATCTTGTCGTCTTCTTCTTCTTCTTCTTCTTCTTCTTCTTCTTCTTCTTCTTCTTCTTCTTCTTCTTCTTCTTCTTCCATTCTTTTTCATCCTCCATCTTCTCCTTCTCCTCTTCCTCCCTCTTTGAACTTTAATAGGTGGCTATGATGCACTAAGGTGTGCTCTTCTTTGTATTTATCCTACTTGGGGTTTGCTAAGTTTCATAAGTCTGTATGTTACTATTTTTTACCACATGTATTACACATATTTATCTATGCATTGAGATAGATACATAGGTAGGTAGGTAGGTAAGTAGGTAGGTAGATAGATAGGTAGGTAGATAGATAGATAGATAGATAGATAGATAGATAGATAGATAGACAGAGAGATTTCCAGTTGTTTACCTTTAGGAAGATTTGCCAAAGATTTCACCTTCCTTTACTAGAAGTCTCCTTATCAAAAATTTTATCTGCCACTGCTAAGCATAGTTAAACAAGAATAACTCAAGAGTGCAGAAAAAACAGGATTCTAACAGGAGATAGCCAAATGAAAGAGGAGACATAGTCAGATGGGCTTCCTGATTAATTAGGCTGCATTTCAGTAATTTCCTCTGCTTTTCTCCACTAGTCACAGGGAGATTTGCTTTGTGATGCACAGACTAAGGGAGGAATACATATAATAAATTATTAAAAGTTAAAATTCTTTAGTTTTATGTCTGAGAGTATTCATCAAGTCCCATGGCTACAGAAGTGAAAATACTAATTCTTACCATTTTGAGATAACAAATACAGTGTTCAACTTTGAATGATCAGGAAGAGTTCAAGTAGGTAAATCGTGTGTGTGTGTGTGTGTGAATTTGTGTCTTGCACCCTTATTTATATAAAACAACCCAAACACCTGTAGCCATCAATTTCAAGAGATCCCCTTTTAATATGCCTATAAGATTCAGGAGGAAAATGTTAAACTAAAATGATTCTAAATAATAACACTTTTATTCTATGCTTTAAATAATCTCCAAAACTACTTTGTTAAGGACAATTGGAAAATTACATTAAAAAATTTAAGCCACATAGGAATGAAGACTTCATAGCAAATAATATTAAGAAAAATATTTTAAAATACAAATGACTCATTTCTTAAAGTAACTATCAGATATGATACAGCAACTACATTAGCCTAGTTAAATTTTAAAAATAAAATCCTGAAAAACAAGATTATTAAAATATATAGTAGCATTCTTATAAAGGGACTAAAGAGAATTTCCACGTACATGACATGCTGAAAATGAAACAAAAACTCAAAGGATATGCTTTCAAAACAGAGTAAGAGAAAAAAAATTAATGGATGAGAAAATGCCACAAAACAAAATATTCATAATATAGAATAAAGGGCTTATGAAATAATATGAATCAATAATTAAAATATATGGAGGATAAAATGAAATCAAATATAATGTATTTGAATTTCCTGAAAAACATCAACGATAGAACATGTAATAGATACAGTATTTTAACACAAAAAAACTAAGGTAAATTTGCCTTTTTAAAAAATTTTGCCTTTGAAACAGTCCAATCTATAGAATCAGAGATAATAATTACAGCATTATAGTATTTGCATGTATGAGTAATCAGTATGATGGATCATAATTGCTCTCTTTTTTTCATACTTTCTTACTATTTAAAATAATGTGGCCACATGACTTTATTTAGCCAATGAAATATAAATATCAAGTACCTCTCTAATGACCACTTCACCACATATCTACAGTAAATATATAAGAACTCTATTTCAAATTCATTAAAGCTACTTATGAAAGATGCACTCTGTCATCATACTAATTGGAGAAAACCTGGGAGTATTTCTTGTAAAATCAGAAACAAAAAAAGGATGCCCATTATGACCACTCCTGTTCAATAGAGTGCTTTAATGTTTAGTTAAAATAATCAAGCAAAAGGTAAAAATTAAAGTAACTTAGACAAGAAAGAACCCAAACTATACTTCTTTACAGATGACATCCTTTATACAGAAAATATAAAAGCTGGAAAACTAATTTTAAAAATCAGCAAAGTAGCACAATATAAAGTTAATGCACAAAAATCAATAGCATTCCTATATACCAAAAATGAGCCTATAAATAAAGAAATCAGGAAAATATCCAATTCACAATAGCTTCACAAATTAAATATGTAGAAATTAATTTAACCAGGTATGTAAAAGACCTCTATGGCAAAAACTGTAATACTTTGAAACGAAACTGAAAAAACATCAGAAAATGGAATGATATTCCCTCACCCATACAGACAGAATAAATAGGGTTGAATGGCCATATGACCAAAGTGATAGATAGATTTAAAGCAATCCCAATCAAAATATCAATGGTATTTATCACAGAGCTAGAAAAAATAATCCTAAAATTTATATGGAACCAGAAAAGGCCTACAATAGCAACAGCAATTCTGGACAGCAAGATCAAAGCAGGAAGCATTATAATCCTAGGTTTTAAGTTATATTGCAAAGTTACAGTGTTCAAAGCAGCACAACACATGCAAAAATACCACATGTGGATCCATGGAACAGAAATGAGAATGCAGAACAATCCTAGACACTTTTAACTATTTGTTCTTTTAGGAAGGGACAAAAACATGTGCTGGAGAAAAAATAACATTCTTAACAAATAAAACTGGAAAATAATGGTGGTACACATGCAGAAGAATGAATGTGGATCTTACCTCCAACCTTGTACTAAACTAAATCAAAATGGACTAAAGATCCATTCAGTGTCAAAACAGGCTGAATCTACTACAAGAATAAAATTAGGCAAAACTCTTGAAGACACAGGCATAGGCTTTTATGAACAGAACTTCAGTTGCACAAGAAATAACACTCAGTGTCAACAAGTGGATTTTATCAGAATAAAATGTTTCTAAACTGCACAGAAGTCAACCAACATAGTGAAGAGATAACTTACAGAATGAGAAAGCACTTAGCAAACTATTCTTCATACCAAAGAATAACATCTAGTATATATGAAAACCCAAAAATAATAGACTCCTCCAGAAAAACACTGACTAAAAATGACCAGTTGAAACAGACACATTTCAAAAGAAAAACTACCAATGATCAACCAGTACATAAAAAAGCATTCAGCATCTTTGACCATTAGAGAAATACAAATCAAAACAATGTTGAGATTCCTTCCTACTCTAAAAAGAATGTATATATTCAAGAACTAAAACACAATACATGCTATTGATATTGTGGGAAAACAAGAATTCTTCTAAGTTGTTGGTGGAAATGTGAACCATTTAGAAATCAGTATGAACATTCCTCCAAAAACTAAAGATGTTCGTGACCCAGCTAAACCTTTTTTGGGTATCATCCCAGAAGACTTGAAGATATCATACTATGGTGATATATCATAATATGTTGATACATCCTACTCATTACTATAGTAGCACAACTCATAATAGCTATACCACAGGACATGTATGTTCATCACCAGATGAATAAATAAATAAATAAAATAGGATATATGAACACAATGGAGTGCTATTCCACTATAAAAAGATATATTTGTGCTATTTTTAATAAAATATATGTATCTGAGGGTGTAATGTTAAGTAAAACATGTTAGATGCAAAAAGTTATACATTTCATGATTTCTCTTAAATGAGTAACCTGAAGTATATATATAACTTAAACAACAGAATAAAAGAAAATTTATAAGAAAGAAAGGGATAGATAGACTCTGAAGTTGGGAATTTGGGAAGAGATCTGGAGATAGGGGACTGGGGGGAGGAGAGGAAAGGAGGAAATAAAATGGAGGAAATAAAATGATTGAGACCTAATATGCTTATGTACCAATACTCTATAAGAGATATATTCAATTATGTATTTCAAATATAAATATTAATTTTTAAAAGATGAGAAACGTATGTGAACAGAAAATATTTCACCATACATCTCAGAATAGGTACATCAGATATACAGAGAAAGCAACAAATATTTGCTAGTTTGAAACAGTGAAATCCCCAGTAGTTTGTGACTCAGAATAAGCTAGCCAAATGTTACAAGCATGAAATTAAAGAAATACAACAGTCAAAGAGAAGTAGATGTCACTGTAAAGACAAAGGGATTGAATTCAATAAAGAAAGTCAATGGATTATTTAACAAATGTTATTGTTACAGTTCTTTGACCATTTAGAAGACAAATACAGATTCTCTACATTCACATTTATCTTACATATTATATGAATTAAAGGTAAATGTTGAAAAAGAAGTTAAAAGAGTCAATGATTGCAGAAAATCTAGCAGACTAAAATAAAGGGTCAAAGATTTTCTTTTTGTTTAGGACTTGAAGCCCAGATACGTATAAAAGAAAACTTAGTATATTGTGAATTCCAGAAAATTTAAAGCTTCACATAGAAAAATTGCCAAGATAATGCCAAAAGACAAAATTGTGAGCTGGAAGAATATTATTATGCAGATGGCAATGTATTATGTTATAAAATAACTATCATAAATTGCAAGAAGGGAAAATAATGCAAAATAACTGGGACAAAATGATTAACAGACATGAAATTCTAAGCAGCATGAAATATGAAAAAGCTATATTCACTAGCAGTCAAACAAATGTAAATAAAAGTAACAATAATACACAACTTTACGTGTTCCAATTTTATATACATATAAGATGTAAAACCAATTCCTAGTGAGTATGTGTGGTAATAAAATTTTTGAAAATTTCTAATAATAATGAGAATGATGTTACCACTTAAAAAAGTCATTTGACAACATCTAATACAAAAAATGTACATGTTTTTAACAAAAATATCACTTTTTTCAATTTAGCCTACAGAAATCAAAGCAGTAGGACTTAAGGAGATTCCCCATAGTTTTATTGGAGGTAGAAAAATGCTTATTTATTTATTTATTTATTTTGCATATATTTACATGTAAAGATTTACATATATTTGTATGTCTGTATATATAGAGAGAGATTAATTTCTGTAGAATAGCTTGCCTGGAGAAATTACTATGAAAAATAATGGAGAGAATCATGATGCAAAAAATTTTTTGAGTAATGTAGGTTCTTTTCATAAACAAATCACAACAAAACCCAAACACAAATTTATATCAAAGCTGGCATCTTGATAGAGTCTATTGGAACATGTTGGAATGAATCCTGTTTCTGTGAGAGGTGCTACTCAAAGTAGAAATGATAATCTGGAAAAGAAGGGACCCCCAACTCTGTGCTATGATAGTACAAACTACTATCTACTATTTGTGATATTCATGCATGTGTTCATCAGCTTTCCATTACTGTGATGAAATGTCTGAGGTAACAGGTTTAAAAAGAAGTTTATTCTGGGTTGCAGTTTCAAAGATTTCAGGCCATGGTCCATTTGTGCTGTTGTATAACAGGAGTGTGTGGTGGAGCAAATCAGCTCACCTCATGGTAACTGGGAAGGATGTGGGGGTACTAGAAACAGAAACAGAATAAGACTCTGATTCCTAAGGCCCATAATGTCCATATGCTCTTTAAGGTCCCACCCCCAGTGACCAGATGACTTTCTACTACACGTCCCTGAAGTTTCTACCTACCTTTCAATAATATCAAGCTGAGAACCAAACTCTTAGCACATGGCCTGTGTGCAACATTCCACTACAAATTACAACACACTCCTACTGGGATGTCTGAGTATGACCTAATGTACCCATCTAAAAAATATAAACTGAAGGATTGCCACCCCCTTCCTGATCGCACTGGCTGAGGGTTCCTTGTACTTACACTGCATCTGTGTGCCAAACCATCATGGAACCGTGTGTGGGAGAAGGACAGATGAGTGTGTTCTTTATTCATAAGGGTCACCATAAACTGTTATGAAGAAGGTAGAAGTAAGTCAAATAATAAAAGAAAGAAAAAAGAAAAACTTCAAAAAACAGTGACACGTAAAAACACATTTATGAATTGTGTTATAATTATTTATATGGGACAAAACAATTTTCTGTAGGAAATACATGCCCCCCCCCAAATATTTCCTAAATTTTAAAATACAGAGAGACACACTTCAGTCATTATATGGTATTTTATACTATAAAACCTAAGTTTAGTTTATAATAATTTATAGATCCAACTATAATAATACATTATAGGACACTAAAAAATATAATTAATAAATAGGAGAAAATAATTTCTACTACCTAAATTAAACTTTGATTTTACAAGACATATGTTTTATAAGGAAATGTACGTATGTATTTTGAAAAATAAATGGAAAAAATGAAAATTTTCTTTATGTGTATATTCTCTGTATATATAATTATTTCTTAAAATGAAATCATGCTAATTTCTATTACTCTATTTCATTAACTTGCTTTACTTCTGTCAAACTGCTGATTATCAGAAATTATTCTCTATCACTAGAAGGTAGTTTTTGTAAGAATAGAAATTTTAGCAGTCATATTCATTCGTTTGTCCTTAGTACCTAGAAGAGAATTTTATACAAAAAGTAAAATAAGTACAGGTAATGAAATAATTGTTTGTTTTTACTTTTGTATGTGGTTTAGTGTATATAGAAGTTAGGGTGTTTTACACATGGCCCTGTTGTGTGTATTTTCTAAAGGTCAGTGTGTGGGAAGCTTGTGACAAGTGTAGCGGTGTTGGAAGGTGGTAGGACCTCTTAGACCAAATAGGTCATGGGGCAATTAGCCCTTGGAAAAGATTAAAGCTGGCCTCGAGGAGTGAACTTTCATGAGCACTGGTTGTTATAATACAGAAAACCTGGCCCCAAGTCCCTTCATGTGCTCTTATTCTAACATGTGATCATTTCTGCCCGTGTTTCTGTCAGCATAATGGCATCTGACACCAGTTCCTCACCAGAAAGGGACAGAATGAACCAAAACTCATGTTCTTGAACATTGTGCTCTGTGGACTAAATAAACCTCTTTTCCTTTAAAATCACTCAGCATCAGGTGTTTTATTACAGTGAGACAAGCTGGAATAAAACAGACATGCCATAATATGGAAGCATAAATATATTTAACTACTGATGCACTATTTCACATTTTTTTTCACAATTTGACACAATACTTTGTATTCTTGTGCAGAATTTAGGTAGATGATCTTCTCATATCCTCAATTAAAATTTCTAGATGTAAAATTGATGGATAATAAGGTCTGTATATTTCACATATTTTCATATACCTTGCTAAATTGAGATCTTTAACTTTTTTCTCTTTTGTTAACTCTGAATGATAACAGTCTTGAGTCTTTGCCAGCACCATGTTTTACTGTTTACTAATGGCAGTTTAAAAAATGAAAAATGGTCCTCTCATTTTTTAATATTTCCCTTTTATTAACAAGTTAGATTTTATCATAATAATTTTTGAATGACTTATTTATGTCTTTTGCCACTTTTCATGGAATCTTTGTCTTTTCCTTGTTAATTTCTTGAGGACTTTTGAATAATAAAAGCATTAATCATTCTCCTGTCATGTTATGAATACTCTTTCCAGTTTTTAGTTTGTGTTTATTCACACTGATAATTTCCTAATGATCTGCAAACTTAGTTTTTCAAATAAAAACTTCATAGTCAGCATTTCTTGCCAAGAAAATCTCAAATTTAAAAAGCCTTCCTTTACTAGATTTTTTGGGGATGTGTTTCTTGTATTTTCTTCTGAATTAACTTTTTAAAACTTCCTTAACATTTTTAGATTTGCATGTAGTCTTCCAAAAAATTATTCATGCTACATAATTGTAAACATATCTTGAAAGATGCAGGCTGCATATTATAGCTTGAAAGATGCATGGCAGCTTAAAGTATAGTGAGCAGCAGTGATTTGTATATCATGCTATTTGGAACCAAGGATCTGTTTGTTGACCAGTGCTATGCACTTCAAACCAGAACAAGTCTTTCTCTTCTTAAAGCTAATTAAAGTGCTAATGACATAGAACATACACATGTATAGTTTATGGGTAAAACTAAGCTGAAGAGGATAGATAGTAAATTTACTTCGACAACTACATTATGAAAAGTTTCCTGCGGTCTTTTTAATAAAATGTAATATGATGAATTTTATTACTTAGCTGCAGCTAAAATGACCTGCATAGCAGATACTTCCTATTTTCTCCTTCAGAAAGGAAGCATGATATTGACCAAACTGAACTTGCAAAATTTTTCCAAAAATCAGAATTATAAATTCTCAGCACCTGACCGTATTGAGGGTGCATAAGTGTAGGAGGAAAAGATTAGAAAGAGCATTTCTTTCAAGGAAACAGAAACTCTGAACCCCACATAACTTTTGCAGTAAGGATCTCATCCTGTACAAATTTACTCTAGAGATTGCTAAGAAACCTCTACAGAGATCTGTAGGTGGCCATGGAGTTTGATTCCTACCCACGTGAGAGTATAATGGGGTATCAAATATGTTCACCAGACCTGACCTAAGTTGGTGAGAACTCATATTACCTCAGATCTTGCTCAGGTAAAATGTCTAAAAGGAGAGATGACATCAAAGGAAGCCTGAGTCATAAAAGGTAAGGGAACAGTCAGGGATACCAACTTGATGGGTAAAGAATGCTTAACCATGGGAATGTTCCTGCAAAATTCAGAAATGAGCTAATAGAATCAATTGATTCTGTATCAAGCCTACATATAGGCTCAATCAAATAATGACCAAGTCCAGAGAATTCTCAGGGCAAAATTAGTTTCCTATCCTTTGACTCCTTGGCTTCTCATCTTCCCATTGCTAATACAGAAGAGTTAGAATGAGAGTCTTCACATGGAGTGTGAAAAGCAGCACACAAACATTTTCTCAGCTGCAGCGTTTCTGCCTTCGAGCAATCTAAAACCAAAAGATTTAATTTCCAATTAGTTGAAATTAGTTTCTTTTTTACTTGAATTAAACATTTTAATTATGGAGCAGAAATCATTTGTGGAAAGATAAAAATTATTGGAAAAATTTATCATTTTCAAAGTATTGTATCTGTCCCCAAGTATCCCATATGTAACAGAAAAACTTGTCCCTCAGGGTGCCATAAATGCTCTGAGGGGGAAAAAATACTAACAGTTGTTAGAAAATTGAGTACATTTTCCTCTATATGATGGGTGTAATAGCAATCATGAACTCAAATATATAAGAAATAATTCCAAAGGAAAAAAATAAGGATGGCTACAATATTGAACACCTCATTAGATAAATAGAATGTAGTAAGATAGATCCTTTTTGAATGAGGAGATTAAGAGATGGAAGGACTAGCGGAAGGAATGGATGAATAAAGTTTTGAGATATGTTATGTACATGTACCAACTCCCCAAAATGATTGTAATCGTTATGTACTACGAACATGTACAAATAAAGATGAACAAAAACTATGAGAAATTTGATTGTGATTCATGGGTGTGTTCACTTAAGGATAATCATTAAAAGGAAAAATTATGATTTGTGACCTTTCTGTTTATCTATCATTGTAAGTTAGTAAAAAGTTTAAGCATTGTTAATTTTTAAAGAAAGCCATAATGTAGAGAAAAAGGCTTATACACAGAGAAAAGATAAGTTTTATTAAAAATTAATAAGAAATCTTACTAAAAAAACAGTTTCTGTCTCCATAGGGTAGACTCTTCAATTAGAGCAATTAGAAAGACATAGGAGAGAGAAACCAGACCAACAGAGGCTGAGGGTATCACAATTACCACACGAATTTATCACAAAAAGTTAACAAAGTAAGGAGGAAGCCAAAAATAAAAGACCAAGGGAAATAGCCCCTCACCCAACTCTGATAAAATACAGAGGAGACAATGGGCTTCCACTAAGGACCTTTACTTACTATGGAAACACACACACACACACACACACTCACACACACACAACTATACATACATACTTACATGCACAGACTAACTTCAGCATCATTGTACTACTGAACCAGATATACACATGCCCCCTTACTTAATTTCTAATTCTATGCTGCCCTTCTATGAGGTCACATGTGTCTATCTCAAAAGGGCAGGAAGAAATCAGATGCCCAGAAAAAATGTAGATAGATATGCTCAGGTTAGGATCAAAGACAGCCAGAGTTAGTCAGATCATGAACTTCTAGGTGTCCACACAAGGGAATGGGAGAAATCATTACTCCTAAATAAAAAGGAATTGAGGACAAAAATCCACAGATACTCACTTTCTGATGCTCCTTACTCTTTCAGACTAGCTATTTATTTTGCCCTTTTTTCACTGTTTGTCAAATAAATGGCCTTCTTTCATTTTAATCTCTGCCTCTTTAATTCATTACTATTGCTGAGCCTAGGATCCCAGTTGGATCCCAGTAGCTGTGTGTTCCAACA
The DNA here is from genome assembly GCA_004027455.1 of Hydrochoerus hydrochaeris. Taxonomy (NCBI): domain Eukaryota; kingdom Metazoa; phylum Chordata; class Mammalia; order Rodentia; family Hydrochaeridae; genus Hydrochoerus; species Hydrochoerus hydrochaeris. The sequence continues at coordinate 94,470 of PVLA01002229.1, read as the reverse complement.
GAGCAGAGGCAGTGGCGTGGTATGGCATACACTATTCCCCTAGATGTGATGATAATTTATATTTCTTTTTTATTTTGAAATATATTTTTAATTTATACACAAAAACACAAAAATTGTCCCTAACAATTGGATACATGCACACATTGTGTAATCAAGGTAAACATAGTTTGCATCTCAAACATTTATTGCTTCTTTATCATGAAAACACTTATAATTTTTTTTTAAGGAAAGGACCAAGAATTGAACTCAGGATCTTATGCTTGCCGGGCAGGTGTTGCACTACTGAGTTATATTTCCAGCCTCACTCATAATGATTTGATACTGAGTTTTATGCAATAATTTAAGTGTTTCTACCTAAATTGAAAGACTATATGTTTTATGGTATGTGGACCATATAAAACACAACTAATAGCACTAATTTGACTGTGCCTGACCAATTCGTGTTTTCAAAATGCTAAAATTTCCTTTAATACATCAAGAAAATCTTAAATCCAGCACATGAAACCTGTTTGTGGTGTCAAAATATAATACATGACAATACTAGATGTTTTAGTAGAATAGGTGTTAAGAGTATTCTGGCACAATCGAGAAGCAAAAAGCATAAAATGAAAAGGCTTATTGAGTTGAGGACATGGAAAGGAGCGTACAACCCATGGTGGTCGGGCTGTTTCCTTCGACCAGATACAGAGAGGCAGAGGGTTGTATGACCTCTGACCAGAAGTGGCACATGTGGCAGATATTGATGATGTGTGAGGAGCCGATTAAAATTGTCTGTGCATGTAAACAGGAAGGGGAGTTCCAATTAGGGCTAAAAAAAAAAAAGGCAGAAAATGGTAAGTGTTCTCGCTTTGGTCTTCTACCACATTAGACCACCGCCATAATTGTACAGTAATTTATACTAGGGCAAAAACCTTTCAATAGGTTCCAAATGAGTTCCACACCTTCGCTTTCTTCTAAGTGATTCTGTTATTCAGCTTTCTGTTGCTGGGACAAAATATGTGCAGTAAACAGTTCGGAAGAAGAAATATTTAGTTAGTAGTTTCAACAGTTTTGGTACATGGTAAATTGGCCCCAATGTTTTGATGCTTTCTGGGCATCTGATGGCACAGGATATTACTGAGGGAGCAGGTTTGGGAGGAGGAATGCTCAACTGCTGGTGACCAGGAAGCAGAAAGAGAGAGAGAGGAAAGGCAAAGTTTCCACAAATCCCTTTTAAAGAAGTAGCAACAATGACCTAAATTCCTCCCACGGATCTCTACCTTCCGCTTCTCAATAGTTATTAACCTGAGACCAAGTCTTCAACAGGTGAAACTTTCCAAAGTAGAGTAGATACTTAAACCAGCAATTCGTAAAACATCAAATCTGGGTCCTCAAGATTACCAAAGCCCCTGTTATGGTTCATATTGTAGCAAAGGATGCCCAACTCAGCCCGTACACCTTGGCTGTGAGCTGTCCCTGGGTAATAGTTCTGGTTGCAGTTCCTTTTAGTCTTGTTTCTTAGAAAGAGCTTGTCATTGTGTTGCATAGCTGATCACTGTAATGTAAGAACCAGTCCCTAACTGGCAAGCCATTCTGCCTCTGTATTTCCTGTTTTCTTACCACAAATAAACCCTAGACCACTGGAGATCAGGGCCTGATAATTTGGGAATGATTCCAATCAGTCCCCATTGATGTAAAATAAATCTGCCTCCATATCCTGGGTGTCATTTTGGTGTTTCTGCTCAGTGAAGCATACTCTTTTCTATGTCTACATTTTCTATTCATGTGGAATAAATCATAGTTTCACAAACTTAACTGACTTACAATAACACAGATATCCATCTCACACTTTCTATGGTTCTGGAGTCCAAAGACATGTGACAGTATTCTCTCCATAGGGCCTCACCAGGTCACAGTCAAGGTACTGGTGGATGGCTCTTCCTGAAGATTGTAGGTAAAAAGCCTTTTCCAGGTGCAGTCCTATTGATAGCAGTTAGGTTCATGTAGTGACAGGAGTGAAGTTCCTTTCTCTTGCTGATCCATGGTTTACTCAGCTTTAAGTCAGTCCTAGCACCTTTTAGTTGCTACCTACATTCCTGGGCTCCTAGGGCCTCCATCATCATAACCAGCATCAATCTGTCCCATCCTTCTTTTTTCTGAACTCTTGGGTTCAGATTGCCTCTTCTAACAATCAGAGAATGTTCAGTTTTGAAGGTACTTGTGATTAGATTAGAGCCACTCAGATAATTACTTTTTTTTAAGGAAAGCATAACAAGATGATGACAGTGATATCTGATCTTTTTCACAGATCCTAAGGATCTAAGTATGGATTCATGGGGTTTATTCATAGATAATCGCCTACTTTACAAGCAGCCCTTGGGCTGAGGCTTTTTGTATTACATCTTCCTGACTTTTTTCCTATGTTGTCACTTGCCTTGTGAAGTAATGCTGCTCACCTTTTAGAAGCAAAAATCGAGGCTATGACTCCAAGCTGAACTCACTTGGTTCTGCATGGGAAAAATTGCAATTAAGGTCCCCAGTAAGGAGTCATAGAAAGTACATTAAACTATTAAATCTTGACATTCCAGTTTTTAATAATGCTAAACAATTTGGGAAATACACATGGGCATTTCTTAAGCTGTCTCAGAGGAAAGAAATTATGGAACTGCTTGAGATGCAAACTAAATGAGCTGTGTTTTGTGAAATATCATTTTACTTAAAAATTGTGACCCATAGATTCATGGCACGTATTCAGATTTGGTATCTTACTTCTATTTTCTGGAAATTTAGCTTCAAGGCCTTTGTTAAAGGAAAATACCTCATGGTATTTATTGCCAATGATAAAATATTGGTTTTCAAACTGAAATTAAGAATTTTGGAAAACAAACATCAACTCACATGACCTTAACTGTTTCACAATCTTTCAGAGTTTTCTGATAAGACCTGATGATACTCAAGAAATGTTATTCTCTATAATATAATGAAGTAAACTAATATTTTGAAGATTTGCATACTTTAATGAACCAGTATTTTTCAAATGACTATAATTATGCATAAGCAAAAGATCCATCTAGAGTTTAAAACAGACTAATATAAGATAGAAAAATGCTGCTATTAAATTTTGTGAAGTTGTCATTTGTTGCCTTTGTGTGTAACATAAAAATTATTAATAACTATCTAAAGAGCTACTAAAATAACCATACCTTCTTCAGTTACATATCTACATGAAACCAGATATCCTTTATATATTTCAACAAAACTATATATCTAGTGTGCTGAATGCAGAAACAAATGGAAATTCATCAGTTATTCATTATTCCAGCTATTAATAGATTTGAGTGTGGAAACAAGGCCAGTCCTCTAACTGTACTTTCTTTTTAAAAATACAGTAATTTTTCATAAACCATGTTGTTTATATTAACAGGAAATTATTGTTATTTGAAAATATATTAATACCTAAAGTTCAAATTTTTGTTCTGAGTTCTCATATTAATATTAGCAAGTACAACCCTTGAAACCAGAAGCTTCTTGGTGTTCTCAGTAACTTTTAATTAAGTATAGGATGAATCTGATACAGAAATATTTACAAAGACATTTAAATATATCACACATCTCATGTTAAAACAGTTTCTGATGTGTTAGTCTCTCTTCCAGGAATTCACTTTAACAGTTTTTTCTCAACTTCTTGCAAATGGCCAACTCTCTTGGGTTTTTCAAGACTTTACTCAGAACTTCTTCTGCAGACTCCTCACATTGCTCTGTCCTCCAACTCCTACAGACATTCTTCTTCTCTTGATCCTGAGCACATGATTTAGAAAGCATCTCCCAGTACTTATCACAATGTGTCTGACTCTCTCCTCTGAATTTAGAGTTGCCTGTAGATACTACCTCACTAGGTTCCATGCCAGGAATTGGATATTTTCCATCCCTATCAATTCTTACATCAGCCTTTACATACAGTATATGCTTAAAAATGCATTAAAACGTGATCTGATTTTTGCGGAATTTCTAAGTAATGTAAAATGCCAAGAAATATATTATCATGCTCAAGCTATTTGTTTTTTGTTATCATAGTTCTAACCCTCAGGGGATTGTAGTTGCATTACGCTGTGTTTCCAAGGTTATTTATAGTTTTAAAGATGTATGGAGGAGTCTTCTTTGATGCTTTGCAACCACTAAAATTTTAAATTTTAAAAATTTTCAGTAGTATCATGTAAAATGCAAAAAATTATTTTGTCAGTGTTTCCATGGTATGGCTGTTCAACCTCTTCTTTTAAGGCCATATGCTATAGTGAAATGTACAGAAGTTGGTTACTTGATTTTCGTCTCCCACTTCTGCAGTACCTTTCCCTTTCTTTAACTTCTTCACCATAGACCTGCAGGAGCTAATATACTGGAAGAGCAATTTTAATTTCCTAATAAATTATTATCACATCTGTGGCAGTGAGATTGTGTCCACTGTATTAACAATCTCCCCAAAGCTGCCATTTCAAAAAACCTGTCTTTGCTTTTCAAAATGTCAATTCTGACAGCACATGTGGTGGCTGTTGCATCAGAGCAGACATGCTGTTGCGAGTACAGTGGTCACTTCAGCTCCAAGACCTGCCACATGTTTGTTTGGGTACTGATTCTCGGATGGATGGTTGTCTCTCTTACACAAGCCAAATTATCCACCTCACAGTGATATCCAAGCACACCAATGCTTGCCTGATGCCACAGCACCCTCTGACGCTGTGCTTCTATGTATTACCTGCAGTCTTTTCAACTCATGCTTCCCGAGGTGATCTCCTTCAGCGCTGATGCTCAGAATGGCTCAAATGTCGTGCTGTCAGTCATCGTGTAGACACACCACGTTGAGATGTCAAGCTTCCTTGTTTCAGGACCTCCTCATCATTGATCTTCTATGCCAGTTGCTACTAGACCCTATGTATAAGAGACTCTGGTAAAACTACCTAAGAAGCTAAAGGTCAGATCAAAACAGATTCAAGTCTTAAAGCAAAAAAAGGGGGGAGGATAAAAAATTATCACATATCTTTTAAATCTGTATCTTAATAATCTCACTAAGCCTAGATTCTCAAGAATGTAGTATGGTGGGTTTTCATTAAACTATGTTTTCCAATTCCTAGATCATTTTTTGTTCTCTTAATGGAAAAAAAAATGAGAGAAGTTAACTATTTTTAGTTGCTTTAAAACCTCAGTAGAAAAAACTTTAGAGCTTAAGAAATATGACATTGACTTCACCTCACTCATGCTATGGGAGAGAAAACTGCACAATGGAAAAAATAAGCATAATAACTTCAAGTCTTCCATGGATTAGTTTGATTTATGATTTTTAAATCTTAGCAGAAAATTTATAATTTATATTAGTCTTCAAAATTATAATTACAGATATATTTCAAAATTCACATAGTAAATGTCTTGAGTTTCATGGAATATTGATAGTGTTATATCAATGGGACTTTTACATTTCTCTGGAATATTCAGATTCTATATTCATTTTTCTAAATTTCAAGTGATTTTTCCTCATCCTAATATAAGATTTTGTTGCACAGGTCACAAATAGCTTATCACTAAGAACTGAAGCAATGGTTGTATTCTCGTCTCTGAATTAGCCAGGTTACCAATCTGTTTTTGTGTTTTCACATGGAAAATGGAGCTAATAAAGTGATTTACTCCTTGTACTTTTGATGTTCTCTTTATAAAAAGTCAAATTATGATAATTTTTTAAAAGCAGTTTATGAAAATCTGTTATTTTTATAAAATTGTAAGTAATAAATTAAAATAATAAATATAATGATTCTTAATAATTAATGGTAAATCCAAATAAATACCACAACATCTAAAACTTGGCTCAAAAGGTATACATAAAATATGATACAAATACTGGGACCTTATCATAAATTTTAATTTTGTTTCTAGAAAATTCTATTGAGCTATCACTAGACAGAACCAATGTACCCTTAACTGTATTCAGCTGTTTATATTAATATAACCAGTGAGGCAAAGAATTGCATCTTTATAACTCTAGAAATGATGATTCTGCAAATCTGTAAACTAGTGGGTAATATAAATAAGAAAGTTCAAAAGTTAATTGCAGCATGTTGTTTCTATATTCAAATCTAGTGAATATCAATTTCAAGTTCCTAATAAAATTCCCAAATTGACAAAATCAGTTTTTATGCAATATGCATAAAATTATACTTTAATAACCACACATAAATGCTAATTATTAATTGAAATTTAAAATTTACCTTGTTAAACCATCTGATACACCTCTTATAATTAGCTAACATGACAAAAGTTCATTAATGCCCAAAGTATGTTACCACCAATAAAGCAATTTAAATAACTTTGTTACAGCAATAATTTAAAAATCTTTCAACTCTCATTTATTTGTGGAAAAACTATTCATATTTTTATAGGCAGCTGATTTAGATACAAATATTTTAGGCAGTTAGAAAGAGCTAGGTCCTTCAAGGAGCCAGTGTAGAAGGTCAGATACTTTGCAAACTTGGAGAAGACAGACACATTTGCTGCAGGCCAGATTTCAAGAAAAAAGGCAACACTAATGCAGCCACATGCTAAGTATAAACACCAGGGGTTGATATTTTAAATAGGTATCAATCACCTTGAGGAAACCAGGAGACATTAACCTAACCCCTTTGACAAAGATATTCTTCTATATTTATGTCCGCTTTCTATGTGATTTGCCTCCCCATTTGATCCCGATATAATCAATTTTACCTAAGAAATTATACTCCTAATCTTACTGATTGACCATAGTTCTGTCCCACCTCATTCCTACCTGCCTTGAGAGTTCTATTTTTTCCAACTTTGGACCCTCCTCACCTTGTCGTTTTGCTCTATAAAAATGCCAGGAAAAGGCAGGTTTTGGCAATCCACTTGGGGCCCCTTCTGTCTCTGTCTCAGGCAGAAGTTTTCTTTCTCTCAGTAAATATATTCTGCTTTTAACCATCGCTGTTCCTAAAATTCATTCTTTTAATTTACAGAGCACTAACTCATATCAGACATCTAGTAGTTTGGGAGTTTCTTTCTCCTGTAACAACCACTTCCAATCTGTATCACGTGAGCCTGTCTTCTGAAATTTTCCTTGAAATAGAAAAGTGAGAAGGCATAGTCATGGCTAACTGAAAAGCTGGGACAATAAACAAGTGAAGCATACAAAATAACATAGATACATATGATTTCTGGAAATAAGAAGAAAAGGTTATGATAAATCTAGTTATGATTGTTTTAGGGTTAGCAGACCTGTAGAAGCAGGCAAATATTTGAAATTCCCTATTTGATTCTGGGTTTTAGAGCAATTTTGAGCCAGGGTGAGTCCAGGGACCGGCTGAGGTCTTTTTTCCATAGACCGTTTCCAAAAGTCTTCATATCAGAATCCACAGGACTGTGTTACTGAGATGGGTAATGTGACTATGTAAGGGATGGAGAGTGTTTATACAGTCACACTTTAGATAACTATGTAATTCTAATGTTTCCAGATTTCATGTACAGTACCTAGAGGCATAAATATATATTAGAATAGTGAAAAAGTAAGGATTTCTTTGGTATTAGAATCCAAACAGAACAAGGTTTTTGCTTTACTTGGTATATATTTTGTAGCAGTACACTAATTACTCACCTTTACTTCAAGTCTCATTGTATCAAATATCACCACATTCACTGACACACCTTCTTATTTATTCACCCAGTAACTGGCTCACATGCTTATTCACATATTCAGCCATCAATAGGGCAACGTGGAATGGTTGTGTGTTAGTTCAGGCTGCCACAACACAGTGACGTGAAGCAGTTGACTCACAAACAGTGAATATTTATATTTCATAGTTCTGGTTAATTCCTTCAGGCTGTGTCCTTGCATGGTGGAAGGGGGAAACAAGTTCCTTCAGGCCCTTTCTCTAAGGCCACTAATCCCTCTTATAAGGGCTCCACCCTGAAGACCCAAGTCTCACCCAAATGAGTTTTACATCTTAGTATCTTCACACTGAGAGTTTTAATACATGAGGTAGGAAAGGTGTGAGCAAGTTGTTTGGAATTCAAATTAAAAAAAAAAAAAAAAAAAAACTAAAACTTCCTTCCTTAGGGTGATAAACAACAAATGCAGACAAGTAAATAGCACAAATGAGTGATGTGCCTCTTTTTTTTTTTCAAGAACAGATGGAGTGTGCATGAATGTAGGGAGAGCACACAGGCAATATGATGATTCCATGGAACATCACTGGCTATTTTCCTCAGTTCACACTCTTAACACCATCCTATTTCCTTGTGTTCTCTCTATGGCAGTGAGGGACTATTTCACATGCTGTATTTTAATTTTTGTCAGGATTATCTCTTTGCATGGATGATAAACTTCTTGAGAACACAAGGTAAGTTTGGCCTTCTTTTCAAAATTTCCATACTGAGCACATCTCCTAGAATATTGTTGGTAAATACATGGATAAAGCAAAGGATAGACTCATCCTTCAATGAACTAATTTTCTTCAATTAATTGTCTGCCCTCCTTATGACATCCTTCTTTGCTTTGTCTCTTCTCAAAATAATTTTACTTTGAGAAATGTGAAATGCAGTGCCTGACACAGAATTCTTCATACTCTAGGCAAAATTGATCTATAGAAAGACCATTTATAATTCTCTTCTCACCAGAACTCTCAAATTATTCTCCCAGAGGCTGATTACAGTCTCCATTGTATCTAAATTGGGAGAGCTCGAATTAGGATAGAATTCAACATAATGCTGACACATTCAGGCATGAAGCATCCTTCTTTTTCACCACCAAGTCACTGCTGCACAATTTATATCCTGTGCTCTGCCCGCCATCATGCCAAAATCTAAAAAAGCATCAGAGGTTCTTCAACACTGTTTTAGTTTCCTATTGTTGCTGAACACATACAGGTGACCTGTAAAACACAAAATTCCCATCACACAATTCTAGAAGTCACAGATCTGAAGTGCATCTCCTGGGCTGAAATTAAGGTCTCCACAGGGTTGTGTGTCTCTGTAAAAGGACTCCACAGGGTTGTGTGTCTCTGTGAAAGGGTTGTGTGACTCTGTGAATGAATTTGTACTCTTGCATTTCCAAACTGAAAGTGTGTCAACACTGCCTGACTCCTGCCCTCTTGCATGGGCAAAGAAATCATTGATGGCAGGTGAAGTTGTTCTCAAGATGTGTCACTAATCTTTCCTCTTCTGCCTCTTTGCATCACTTGATAGGGCATTTATGATGACATTAGACTGATCCAAAAATGCCAAGATCATCTCCCATTCTCAGGGTGATAAACAAACCTGATTTAAATGCTATCTTCATTCCCTGTTGCCATGTAACATTGCATATTCACAGTCCAGGGAGTCTAATAGTATTTTGGAAGTGTTTTATTCTGGATGCCATAGTCCCTTCTTGTGCCTGATTAAGTGCTTGCCCTCTGAAAGCTTTAGTACGTAATTGTTCACAAGCTATCCCACCATGTCCTTGATTCCCTCATCCTGAGAACTTGCCTGATGAGAGAACCAGTTAGTTCTCAGTGACACCTCCAAGGAGGTGAGAGATACCCAAATGTATAATTTGATACTGTCTTTTTAAATCAAAATTGACCATTCTGAAAGGGTGAGCCGAGTTTGTCAATGCTAGCAATGCCTTTCCAAGATGGTCCCTGTCTCTCACATTCCCCAGGAAGAGAATGAAGAAGATGCCTTCACTCTACTTTAACTGATGTCTCAGGTGTCTTGGCCTAGTCCAGTGCCTGCCTCAGTGTATTCTGTTTTTTCTGCTATTTCTGCAGAAACTCTGTGCTCTTATGGGGTTTCTGTGCTGTTCCCTGCTCTCTGTCACCACCTCACTGCAATTCTGCCCTAAATGTCTTTTTTTTTTTTTTTTTTGGTTCCAGGGATCAAACTCACAGCCTTGTACTTGCCTGGCAGGCGCTTGTGCTGCTGAGCTACATTCCCTGCTCCACTGCAATTCTGTTAGGTTTCTTCCCAGTGATGTGATCAGAACAAATGTGTCAGCACTTGGTAACAGATGGTCGCCTTCAGCAGAGAACAAAGTTCCTTAATATATCACACCAGCTTCAAGAAATGTCACATTCACATCTCAAGACAGGCTGACTGCATGGAAAAATACAGGCCAGGGAAAAGTTATTGCTGCCTGTGGATTACATGCAGCAGAGCCATGGGAAATGATCACAGAGAACCACTGTGCACCTCTCTACCTAACTGTATTATAATTATAATTATAATACAGTTATAATACAATTATAATTCAGCAAAGTGCTTAAGATATGCTCTACCTCAAGGGTAGCAAGGTTCAACTTCCCTCTGATTTTCATAATAAAATTTTACAGGTAAATAAGAGATCAATTTCATCTTGCTGTTTGAAGAGTTCACTTGAGAACTTATTTAAGTTCATCTGAAAAGTGGAGATGATTACATTATAATTTTTTTGGAAGAGGTTGGAATGTTCTTTTAAAGTGACAGAACAAGCAACAAACATACATGAATGTTGTTCTTTTGTTTCCATTACAAGGAAAGCTGCTTGACCTAAATTTATCTGATACGATGTAAACTAGCCAGGAGTCACTAGTATCACTATCAAATTTATTTGGAAATGTTTGAGTTTCACGTATTTTGAGTTATATCTGTGTGTGGTGGGTACACTAAAATCACAGGACAGCTCTTTGCAATAGTTTTTCTAAACCCTACATACCGAATAATCAATGATCCCATTATTATTACTCTAGGAAGAAGAGTATATGAAACTTGAACATAATGTTCTTTGGAAATAAAGTGTTTTTACTGGAATTTAATATCATGGAATAAATTAACCAAAAATATGTTCATCACGTAGGTTAAGGGAAGCATATACTTTTTCTGGCTAGTTTAGTTTATCAACAGTTGTTCACAGTTTTGGACCATAAGTCTCATTACATATGTCACTAAACAAGCATAGGGATACAACATACATACATCAATCTGTATTATAATTATAAAACGCATGATGTTATTTGTGTATCAAAATATTCTTATATACCTTTTATTTCAGACCACCATCAAAACTGAAGAAAATGTTCACTAATTAATTAAAAGTTCTCTTGTAAATATAAGAGAAAACATGATTATGTCATTATGTCTTCAATTATATATTGAAATATATAACAAGTGCAATAATTCATTGAGTGTCTTTCTCTCTTGTTATGGTTTATATAGAGAAAGCCTCATAGATGAGGCTTTCAGAAGGTTCCTGGACTGTGGGGACTTAGACCATATGTGGTTAGGAGTTAGGTCTGAAAGAAATGTCTACTTCCTTGTTCTTTTCTCTCTGGTTCTTGGATGTCGTGAATTGAGCAGCTTTTCTCCACCAGACTCTTCAGTGATTATACCTAGCTTCACTAGAGTAGGATAGAATCTCAGTATTATTTTGGCTTGCATTTCTTTAAGTGGTCAGTGAAAGTTGAACATTTTTTCATGTAGTCGTCCATTTGTACTTCTTTGGAAAAGTACCTGTTCACTTTATCCATTTTGACTGGGTCTTTTATTTGGGGGAGTCTACTATTTTTGAGTTCTTTATATATTTTAGATTAGAAAGGGTAGCTGGCAAAAATGTTCACCCTTTCTGTAAATTCTCTCTGCAGTCTGTTTTATCCCTTGCTGCACAGAAGCTTTTCAACTTGATATAATCTCATTGGTTGTTTCTTGGTACCATGCTTGTGCAATTATTGTTTTATTCAGAAAGTCCTTGTCCCTGCCTGTCTTCAAGTATTTTTCCAATGCTTTCTTCCAGAAGATTCAATGTTTCTATTTTTATATATAGGTCTTTGATGCATTTTGATTTGCTTTTAGTACACTGTGAGATATACTGTTCTAGATTCATTCTCTTACTGTATGTTAATGACTAGTTTTATGAGCATTTTTAAAAGAGACTATCTTTTCTTTGATAAAAAGCAGATGGCTGAAGATACATATTTATAGAGGAACAATTCACAATAGCTAAATTATAGAAACAGTCTATACACTCATCACAGAGGAATTGATAAAGGAAATGTGTATATACACACAAAGGAGTACTACTCTGACATAAAGAATGACTAATATGAATTGTGTAGAAAAATGAATGGATCTTGAGGCCATAAAGTTAAGTGAAATAAATCAGACACAGAAAGTTAAATGCTACATGGTTTTTCTAAATATAAGAAACTCAAACTATAAATAACCTAAAAAGCAAAATAAAGAGTGATGGTAGGAAACAGTGAGGTAGACTCCATGGAGATGGAATGGAAATCTGGAGAAAAAGGGAGAAGGAAAGGTGGTGGGTGAGGGGAAATAAAAATGATCACACTTCTATATGTATATGTACCAAATCCCCAAGATGAAGATAATTATTTTTCAACATAAACATATACTAATACAAATAAATTTATTAATTTATTACATTTATAGATCTCTACCTACTAATCAGTTTCTGGTTTAACTTTACTACACTTAGCCAATGAATTGTGAATTATTTTCACTCTTAGAATGAAAGACAGGTTTTATGTTTCAGAGAATAGTTCTATGCAATGCTTTCTATGAACCATTAGATTAAACTTATTGTTATTGTTCAAACTGCTTATAACAATTCTGTTGTTTTTTAATTTATGAATTGTGTTGAATACTAAGAATACAGTTGAGAGAATCCTAATTTGGCAATCAAGTTTCTCTTTCCTCTAAGTTCCATCAATTTATAAATTATATATTAAAGATGTAGCTTTATGTCCACTCAACCTAAAAGTCCAGTATTCCCCAGTAAGAAGACACATGAAATATCTTTCATGTTCTACTAATACTTCTTTCTTCAAAGTTTACTTTTGCTGATATTGTGATGGTATAGCAATTTATCTTTGAGATAGTATTTTGCTCATTTTTCTTTCCTTCCAAGATTTGTGTGATTTTAATATCTCTACATAACTCTCACAATATTTCTCTAGGGGCTTTTAACTTCATCTGATAATCTTTAATTTTAATCTGATAATCTTTAATCTTTAATTGTAATTATGTAAGATATCTGCATCTAAATTAAAATTACTGATGATTCACTAAAATCTCATACTTTTGTTCTACTTTCCTTTTTCCTGCCCTCCTTGCTTTCTTTTAGATAATAAGATACTTACTTTTATAGTATTATTCTATTCTTTCATTAGTTTATTTATTTATTTATTTGGTTATCTGCATAGTAGTAAAAAAAATGTGAACTCTAATACAGATCTTTTTCTCACTTTCAAAGGTTAAACTTTAGAAACCTTAAATACTTAATTTCATCATTTAATTCAATATATTTTAAGTACAAGATAATTATTGTTTTGTATGATACTATTAATTTTTATATACCCCTTAATTCTTCATTGCTATCTAAATATTTATACAATCTGATAGATTCTGCCAGTCTGGGACTTAGAAATCTGTAACATGACATCTGCCCAACTTGGTACCAGACCCAGAGAACCAATTTATCTCTCCCACAGTAACTTATATGTTTTCCTCATTCCAGAGATAAAGCTCCAACTCCCTTTTCCGCACATGCTCTGAGCCCTCTGCAGTCCCAAGACTACAACCACCCAAGCCTCCAACCCCAGACCCCAATAAACTTTTCTGTTTCCTGTTTTTCAATAGGCAGATGCTCCTTCAAATCATCAGTTAATGTCATTTTGCCCACCTCCCGCACTCCTCCCCCGCCAGAACTGATAAAAGTAGCTTCACTTCTTTGTTCTTGCTGAAAACCTCTGCACTCCCCTTTCTGCAGCCTCTCCCGTACCCACATTAAAGGCCTCTCTAATCTTGGTCTTCTCTCTCATTTTCTCTGCACCACCTCAGATTGAGTGCCAAAAAATACTCTATCACTATCCTTCATCCTGAAAAGCTATTTTTACTATTTTTCTGAGTGCATTTTTGTTGGCAAAGATTTCTGCTTTCATTTTTTTTAGACAATTATAAATTTTGCTTTAGATTTTGGCTGCCTTGGGATACTGTACTGCATTTTCTACTGTAAGTTATATGTGTATAAACATAATGGGATGTCCAATAAAAAATAATGGAGTTGCAGGCAGGTCTAATGTCTTCTTTCCAAATCTGGAGTATGAAATTGCAATAGTTTTCTTTTCTTTTCTTTTCTTTTCTTTTCTTTTCTTTTCTTTTCTTTTTTTTCTTTTTTGGCACCAGGGATTGAACTCACGACCTCATTCTTGCCACACTGGCACTTATGCTACTAAGCTAAATATCTGGTCCAACTAACAGTTTTCAACTTCTAAAAGTTAATATGTAGATCTATTTTATATTGAAGAAGGCTTTCTATGTTTGTAGATTTACCACTGTAGTGTTTCTTTAGTTATCTCGATACAGAAATTGCATCTATTTATGGTTCTATAAGACAAAATAACTAAATTATAATTTCCTTTCTCTAAAGGGCCAAATTCTTACATTAGAAAAGGAAAAAATCAATACTTCAGCTTTCCAAACTCTGAGGTATCATCATTGCTATTCAGCTCTGGTGTTGCACCTAAACCAACAAGTGAGCTGGGTTTCAGATGGACTTTATTTGCAACAGCATGTAGCAGCTCAGCTTTGATCTGCAGGGTTGTGTGCAAAACTTTGTCTAAACCCTGAGTCTTGACAAAATAGGCATTGGTGGCTTTTTCATAATGCACCTGTATTTGTATTTACATGTAGTTAGATGAAGGAGCAGCATTTTGGTACAAGGCAATTGCAATCCTGGGATCTTTATTTTTAGTATTTAACACCCTACTTATGTCACTTTTCCCAAGTGATGGCTGTCTTCCATATTCTGCCTCCTGTTTTGTTTTGTTTTGATATGATATGTTTGTTTTAATCCTGAGAGTCACTTATCTATCCAAAGATTACAGATTTTTGGGTGAATGATCTATGAAGTCTGTGTGACTGGTTATTGCTTATACTGTTTGAAAGCTATTTTTTTCACTATTAAATTCTAGTTTGATGGTTACTTCATTTTAAATATGACATTCTACAATTTTATGGACTTATCTGCTTGACTAAAAGGCAGCACTTATTCATTCCACTAAAAAGATTATATATATATATATATATATATATATATATATATATATACACCTTTGCCTGATTTAAAAATTTTTCTCTTTATTTTAGTTAATACCTATTAGCTCTCTGGGAAGATATCCAAAAGTGGAATAGCTGGGTTAGGTGTGATCTCTAATCCTAGTTTTTGAGGAATTTCCACACTGATTTCCGTAGAAGACAACCTTGGAACCTTGGCACCTCTCCTTGAATGCAGAGCAATTGCTTTAGCTTTAGTTAAAGTGATCCCTATTTCCATATACTGATATGTACAGAATTGGCTATGCCATTTCCTACTATCTTCAACTGGCTTTAAGCAATGCAAATAAGACTAGCTAAGGTACAGATATATAAGCCTTAATACCAGTGGCAATTTCCTGTTTCCTGGAATTGTGTTCCCTGTAAGTGGTTGAGCCCAGTGGGATGGCAGAGCCAAATAGCTTCAGGAATTTCCACTGAGTAAGAGTCTCAAAATGAGAGGCTATGATTTCCCAGCACACAAAAGTTTACATACCAGAAACTTAAGCAACAACCTCCTAAATTCATCTATAGGCCATCCCAATAGTTATGCAGATTGGTCTTTCTGTATAGTGCTCTCCCTGAATATTGCAGAAGTGCTTTTCTCATCATCTTGCTAACTCAGTTCACATCATTCAGATAGTCCCACCTTACTGACTATCACTCATCCTCAAGCCACTCTCTTCTTTACAAGATAATAAAATCTGGATGAGGCTTTGGATCAAAACCTCTATTCTATGTGTTCTCGTCTGAACCAGACTCAGGGATCTTTGGCTGCCTGTAACTTTAAAGATGTCTTGGTGTCTTTACTCTCACCATGAGTTTCACTAGGGGTAATAGATTGGAATTAACTCACTGGAATTCCAAGAATGTTTCAATAGGATTACAAATATAAAACTTTTTGAACTGTTGGGAATATGAAAAAGGGGGTTACAACAATCGGGTTACACTATTAAAAGGAATTATAGTATCTGTATTATAATATCCAATATTGAGATTACAATAATTTTCACAGTAATATATATTTATTTTTTATTACTCTTTGATTCTATATCTTTATTTTTTTGTTAGTTTTAAAAGATTTTAGCCATTATCTCTCCAAATAATCCTTGGTATCTATTTCTTCCACCATCTGTAGAATTTCAATTACAAATATTTTAAACTTTTATTCATCTCAGATAAATCTCTTAAGTCATTTACTTTATTAGATTTTTTTCCTGTTTATGATTCAGACAATATATTTTCTTCTGGCCCATAATCCTTATTTCAGCTAAGAATAATTTGCTATTAAAGGCATTTATTACTCAAATTCTTAATTCCAATTATGAGCTGTTCTTTAGAAATTTCATCTGAAGCGCTGATATAGATTACAGACAAAATTTTCCCTATTACCATGTATGTTTCTTGAATATGTTAATCATAGTTATTTGGAGCTCATGTCTCACAAATTTTTTTTTGCTAGTTTCTCTTTTTTCCCTCTTCTGTTTTCTCTGAGTTTTATCTCTTACAAGGCTTATAATTTTATTTTTATTGAAAGATGAACATTATGATTACAAAAAATGTTTCTTGATGATCTCATCTTTCATAAAGGACATCCTTTAGCTTATTGCTAGTATTAGATGCAGGAGAAAACCACATCAATGCCATCAGAAATTGACCTGATTCTCAGTGGAAGAATCTGAGGGAGAGATCTGGTCTATCTTTATGAACTCTCACCTTTCTTTGTGAGCTGAAGTCTATCACTGTTTCCGGTCTGTCATTATGAGCTCTGGCCTTTCTCTGGTTCTAGTCTTAGTCCAAAATTTGTAAGCTCTGGTCTTCTTCCTAGGGTCTAAACCTTCATGACTGCTGACGGGAGACAGTGCTTCCCACGATCCATCACACTGTCAATCCCAAGCTCCAGTTCTATCTCTGCGGCACACAAAAATGATGACAACTCTATCTAGCTTCTCATTTTCCATGAAGCTATATTTTGTTTGGTGTCAGTGATGCTGAATTGAAGCCAACAATTCAGTGCCAAGACTCCCTCAAAAAAGCATCCTCTTCTCTGTTTCCCTAGGCCCTGGATCCTACTTCCCCCTGGGCTTGTTTTGTTTCTCCATTTAGGCAGCTATGTATTGGCAGCCATGTTCAAGAGAAAAGGTACATAAAATACTGGGCCCACCTCATTGAGGTTCCTTCCTCTAAGGGATTTTGGCCTCACAAGTACTGGATGTATTTATAGCTTTCTGTTGCCTTTGAACAGATGTTTTTATGTGTTTGCATTTTATGCAGCTTTCTGTATGATCTTCTTGTTGGGATGGTCTGCTACAAGCTGTTCCTCCATAGCTAGAAGTGGGATGTGCTTGCATCACACATTCACACTGGCAGCTATCATCATGTTTAGATTCAGGGCTTTTAACTTACAGAGGATAAAAATACTCACAGTATCATAAATGTATAACTTTCATTTCAAATGTAAGCTAGAAAAAGACAGTTTTGTCAACAACACATTTTCTTCCCTTAATGATATCACATGTTTATGAGAGGTTCTAATCAATTTTAGTAGGGTATTTGCAACTTTTTAATAGGCACTGGTTCCATTTATCTTCCTATTCATTGTCATCAACAGGCATAGACAATTGTAGAGTCTCTGGGTTGTGTTTGTAGCACACAGAATAGAGAAGCAGACTTCTCAGTTCAGAAGCAGAATCAGGGAATTGTGCATTCAGCCAACATTAGCTAAAGAAGCGTTACCTTGGAAGAAATGTGCTCAACAGTAGGAAAAAAGTATTTCTGCCCTTTAGTAGCACAAGAACACTAACTCAAAATTAACAAATTTTAATTCCACACAACACCTATTCCGATAAATGAGAGAACAGCACCCTGTGGATGGGAGTGATCCTCACAAAAAAGCCATAAAATGTTTATGGCTTCTCACAGAAGAATTTTGGAGATCTGGGTATAAAACCTTAGAAGTTTATCTGCAAGAAATAGGAAAAAGGTATGTGTAATATGGTGAGAATGTCAATATCAAAAACAGTAAGAGATTTGGGTTGGCCAAGGCATAATACAACTAAATAAAAAGGGGATAGGACATGAAATGTACAAGACAGGGTCAACCAGAATCAATCCCTGTGAACTCATACCACAAGAAAGGAAGAAACAAAGAAATTACTTGACTGGTAATGGGACACTATGAGTATGTTTGTACACATAGTCTGTGTCTGTGTCCACTTGCGACAGATGACATGTTTTGAGTTTTCCTAGTATTGCCTCAGTGGCCTATCATCACAGTGCAAAGAGTAGGAAGTCCTAGAAGATGGATGAGGGGAGAAAGAAATATGGGGATGGAGGAAAGGAGAGAGGGAAAGACAGAGGAAGAGAGAGGGCAATGAAGGAATAATTTCTTAGATGGGGGAAGATGATACAGAGTAAATACGACTATGTGAATCCAATGACATGAAGCTAAAAGTAGTTTTCTCAAACAGCATGTATGAATCATGTTTAAGTGAGAGGTTCACCTTTAGAACAAACTCTGTTGAGGATCGCACATTCTGAGGTGAATGAGCACACCCAGTGTATGAACAGAGAATAAACAAGTGGGTGCCGCACGGGCTTTTAAAGTCAAATGGCTCAAAGCACTTTGAGAAAATAGAAAGTAAATGTAGAGAAATACCATCATGCCTAGAAAAGTTGAGTGTATAGAAAGATGAAAAACAAATATAAATTAAAAATTTCAGAGCCACATAGAAAGTGAAATTAGGGCTGGATAGATGCCAAATGTGATACTAGTCTTTCCACAGCTATGTGCATACTTTCAAAACCTCAAATTACAACTTGTAACTAAAAGTTGGCTTTATTTGGGGGCTTAGGAAACTGTTAAAGAGGATAAAATAAATTCTTTAAAGAAAGATATAAAAACTTACTTACCATTTACCACATACAAATCTACATATTATTCTGTGTTAGGCACAAGAACCAAATTTTACCAACTAACTATTGACAGTGGCTATGACTATATCAGCCACCTAGTTGGTGATGTTTTTTCTTAACTAAATCCAGCCATTTCTAATGAACTTAATGCAAACACTTATTCTGTGTTTGACTTGGCTCCACTTAGCAGAAACAAGATAAGTATGAATTAGTGCAATTTTACATATTTATAAACTACATGGAAAAAATGACTTTGTATATATCAGACCAATGTTTAAATGACATCCAAGATTGTAGATAAACTGCCATGTACAAAATTACCTTGTTCAACCATTTCATGTCTTCATTTCATCACTTGATTGTTTAAATATTGAATTTCTTTAAAAACAACATGATGTCATATCATGCACAAAATAAACTTACATTAATCTCGTGTTTATTTATATTCATGAGTAAATAAGCAATGGATCAATTGAGATTATAGTAGCAAAAGTAATCCACAATTTTAGTAATTTGTAGGAGTTTTTCATCATCCTGCCATATAACAGAATATTCATCACCCAAGATTACTTTATTTCTTCCATAATTTTTCTTTCTTTAGAAGAGTTAGAAAACTTAATGACATTTTAGTCAACATATGTTCTCTAGAAAAAAGAAAACTTTTAGTCGTTGGAAAAATCATATGGTTAACCAATCATGAGTGTCATTTATGATATAAATCCGAGATCAGAGCAACTGTACAAATTTAGAGGTCATGGAATATTAACTGCTCCACTAGACAGAATCCTCATGTGTACTATAGAATAAATGTCTATGTCTCTCCAAAATTTACATGATGAAGCCTAGTTCCCAATGAGATGGAATTTATAGATGAGCTTTGAGGATGTGGTTAGTTCATGACTGCATTAGAAACCCTGGAGAGATCACTCACCTCTTTCCCCATTTGCATTTACTGCGAAATCAAGAGACTAAGAACCAGGAGCTGGACCCACTCCAGACACAGAATCTGCCTTCACACTGAACTTAGACTTTTCAGCTTACATTTCTGTAAGAAATAAATATCCTGTTGTTTGTAAGTCATTTAATATATGGTGCTTTATTATAACAGTGTGAATTAACTATGCTTTGCATAATTTTTAAAAAGGAGTCACATGATTTAACATTTGTGCTTGCTGTCACACATCCACAATTTTGAAGGTCCGAACAAATGAAGAAAAATCTCCTCCTATGCAAGCCAGAAGTGGTGTTTCAATCTTAAAATCTATTTGCACTTTTATCCACAGCTTATTAGTCAAAGAATAGAATTTGTAAAATGGAGAACTTACTACATTACCAGGTCCTCTCTTTGTGGTTTCAGTTAC
The DNA here is from genome assembly GCA_004027455.1 of Hydrochoerus hydrochaeris. Classification (NCBI taxonomy): domain Eukaryota; kingdom Metazoa; phylum Chordata; class Mammalia; order Rodentia; family Hydrochaeridae; genus Hydrochoerus; species Hydrochoerus hydrochaeris. Next base: position 74,098 of record PVLA01002229.1, on the reverse strand, counting down.
CAACAATCAAATGATAGTCCAAAAATTTTGATGGAAAATTCTAGAAGTAAATAATTGTTGAGTTTTACATTGTTATTCTGAGTGGCATGATGAAGTTTTGCATCTTCCTTCTTCATCTTATCCAGTACATGAATTGTCCTTGTCTAGAACATTTAAAAATCTAAAACAACCTGAATCCAAAACACTTTTATGCTAAGAATTTTAGGTAAAGGGCACTGAAGCTATACTGAATTTAAGCTGGTTATGAATATCCTACCATAGAACAGAGGATGAAGTAGGAAAATTTGTGTCCATGGAGGAGCAGTATGGTCCCCATGCATCTTCTTGAAGCCCTGGCCGGTGTGTTGCTGTATATCTTGACAGTCTGGTTCCTGCCACATGTCACCGTCACATTGATCTGGGCAGGAATTTGAAGGATGAGGTGGCGGAGGACATATAGACTAAGCACACTCTCTCCCAGACCATGCAGGGTCTCTTTCTTTATTGTGAGGCTGCTGACTTCACAGTCTCAGGTTTGACTCCAGTGAATCTCTCTTGCTTTTTAAAAAATGTTTTTATTTTGAAATAATTACAACCAGAAGAAGTTCCAAAAATAGTACAAAGTCCCACATACTTTCTCCCCATGGTGATTTTGTATTAATTTATATTACAATTAGGGAGTTAATTTTGGTCTATTGCTCTGAAGTGGACTATTAACCATATTGATTTTTTTCTATTTTTATACATGCATTTTTTGTGTGTTTGCATGAGTGTGAGATTCTGTTTCATTTTATTCTATGTATGAATGTGTGTGACAACTTCACTGAGTCTCGTGTTTCAGATGAGGTTATCTAGTAATTCAAGCTTCCTCTTACATTTTCTGAATGAGTAGTTCTGGGAATGATAAAAAAAAAAAAAACATGTAGTAATAACTTGCCAGAAATGAAGAGTCATTATTATTCACTATTGCATTAAAAATCTATTCATTTAAGTCAGAGAGATAAGTTAAGTATAAAGATTAGAGCAAAAGAGAAAAACAGTAAGGAGTACCAGAGAATTATGCTCTATGCAGAAAATTCAAGTAAATCAACTGAAAAACCAGAGCAAGTTAAAAAAAAAAAGTCGGAGGCCACGCCCAGTGAACTCCAAGCTGCTGGGAGGGGCCTGAATTGAGTCCCAGGCTCAGAGCATGCCCGGGTTGAAACCCAGCACACAGGGATGCATTGCAACTTCACGCCAGGGGGTAAGACCACATCCCACGTATGAAATCACCTGCAAACTCACAGGATGCCCAAGAGGGCCTAACTGGGCCCCCCTCAGCTAACTCCAAGCAGCTGGCAGGGGCCTGAATTGAGTCCTGGGCCAAGAATATGTGCAGGTTGAAACTCAGCACACAAGGAAGCCTTGGAACCTAACTCCCAGTGGTAAGACTACACCCCACATCTCAAATCACACAAGGGCTAACTGGAGTCCCGGCAGGCCTAATTGCACTATGCCCAGTGAACTCCAAGTAGTTAACTGTTGCTTGCTGACTGCCCTGGAAGCCAAAAGTGGACCAGGTGATTCTCAGTACATGGGGAAAGCCACAAAACATCCCAGAAAACCTGGAAATATAGGAAAATGTCAAAACAAAAGAGCAAAATGCAATCTCAAATTTCCAGCCCAACCCAAGCAAGCCTAGGAGACATGGACACAGAAGAAAATACAAGCTATACACCTCAAATGACTGAAATGATATCAACTGAAGTAAAGAAACAGTTCTGGGAAGCTATAAAACAATTCAAATCAGAAATAGTCTCCCAGTAAGAGAAGAAATGATAAACATAATGAAAGAAATGCTGAACATATCTAAAGAAGACACAGTGAAAAAATTAGAGGAACAATGCAAAAAGAGGGAAACCATGAATGAACAATATAAGAAACAAACACAATGCATGAAAGAGACACACTGGAAATCAAAAATTCCATCAAAAGTTGCAAAAACTGCCTCAGTGAAAGTGAAGATAGAATTTCATACCTCAAAGACAAGATTGCAGCCAGTGAACAGGAAAGACCTTTCAAAAATAAGAAGGAACCAGGAAATAACAATTCAAGAACTGCAAGATGATGCAAAGAAAAAAAAACATAAGATTGATAGGTATAAACAAAAAGGAAGGTGACAACACAAATGTTATCAAGAAGCTATTTACAGAAGTAATAGCTGAAAATTTCACAAACATGAGAATGGAAACTGACATACAGATCAAGGAAGCATACAGAACTCCAAATAACATAACCAAAATAAAACTACACCCAGACCTATAATAATCAACATCTCAGAAATTCAACACAAGAACAGAATATTAAAAGTTGCTAGAGAGAACAGACAGATCACCTATAAAGGAAAGCCTATCAGAATCACAGCAGACTTTGCAACACAAACAATGAAGTCAAGAAATACATGGAGTGAAGTATTTCAGATCCTAAAGGAAAATGACTTTCAACACAGACTGATGTACCCTGCAAAACTGTCCTTCAAAATGATGGAGAAATAAGACACTTCCATGACAAAGAACAGCTGAAAAATTTCATGACCACCAAACCAACCCTGCAAAGAATACTCAAAGACATTCTAGACAGACATAGGAAAAAAAAAACCACTAAGCAAGGCAAACAATTAAACAGAGTGGAAAGGTAAAAAATCAACAGCAGAAAGATAACATAGCAACAGGGAACCAATATGTATCAGTTGTAACCATTAATGTAAATGGCCTCAATTCACCAATTAAAAGAAACAGACTGACAGAATGGATCAAGAAACAACAGTCAACCATATACTGTATACAGGAAACCCATATAACCCAAAAGGAAGCTCATAGACTGAAAGTCAAAGGATGGAAAACAATACTTCTGTTTGCAGACAATGTGAACTTCAAACCAACTATGATCCAAAGAGATAAAGAAGGCCACTATATACTAGTTAGGGGAAAACTTCAAGAAAATAGATAACAATCTTAAATATATATGCACCAAATTTGGGAGCACCCAGCTATACAAAACAAATATTAACAGAAATGGAAAATCAAATAAGCAATAAAACAATTATAACAGGAGACCTTAACACTCCATTGATACAAAGAAACAGATCAATTATACAGAAAATCAGCAAAGAAATAACAGAACTAAATCACACCTGTGAACAAATGGACTTACTAGATGTATACAGTGTTCCACCCAACAACATCAGAATATATACTCTTCTCAGCAGCACATGGAATGTTCTCTAAAATAGACATTATAATAGCCCACAGAACATACTTAAGTAAATGCAAAAGAATGGAAATTATCCCATGCATGTTATCAGATCATAGCATTGTGAAACTAGAAATTAATAAGAAAAGAAACTACAAAAACCCCACAAACACGTGGAAATTGAATAACATACTCCTGAGAAATCAATGGGTCACAGAGGAAATTAAAGAAGAAATTAGACAATATCTACAAGCAAACAAAAATACAAACATATCTTACAGGAACCTATGGGACACAATGAAAGCAGTCCTCAGAGGAAAATTTATTGCAGTGAATTCCCATATCAGGAAAACAGAATGAATAAAAATAAACAACCTGATACTACACCTCATTTAGAAAAAGAAAAACAATTCAAGCCAAAAGCCAAAAGAAGGGAAGAAATTATAAAGGTCAGAGCAGAAATCAATGCAATGGAGACTAAGAAAACAATACAAAGAATCAGTGAATCAAAAAGTTGGTTCTTTGAAAGAATAAATAAAATTGACAAGCCTCTAGTCAACCTTATTTAAAAAAGGAAAGAAAAAACTCAAATTCATACAATAAGGAATGAAAAGGGTGAAATCACTACAGACCCTGTGGAAATACAGGAGATCATCAATACCTATTTCAAAAGTCTCTTCTCTCACAGAAGAAATGAACAGATTCCTAGAACCATATGAACGACCAAAACTGGATCAAGAAGATGTAAAACTGTTGAATAACCCAAATTCAATTAATGAAATTGAAAATGTAATTAAATCCCTACCAACAGAGTAAAGCCCAGGTCCAGATGGATTCACTGCGGAATTCTACAAGAAATTCAAAGATTTAATACCGACACTACTCAAACTCTTCAATGAAATTGAAAGGGAAACAATTTTCCATAACTGATTCCTGGAAGCAAACATTACTCTAGTACCAAAACCTGAGAAAGACCCAACCAAAAAGAGAACTACAGGCCAATCTCCCTAATGAACATAGATGCAAAAATGCTCATTAAAACTCTGGAAAACAGAATGCAGCAAATTATCAAGATTATACACTATGACCAAGTGGGATTCTTCCCAGGTTCAACATACTCAAATCAGTAAATAGAGCAAAAATAAGAACCACATGATCATTTCTATAGATGCAGAAGAAGCTTTTGATAAGGCTCAACACTTATTCATGATAAGAAACTTCCAGAAAATTGGAAAAGATGGTCTTTATCTCAATATGATGAAAGCCATCTATTACAAACCAACAGCCAGCTGCATATTACATGACCAAAAACTGAAAGCTTTTACACTAAAATTAGGAACAAGACAAGGATGTCCATTATCACCATTCTTATTCAATATAGTGCTGGAAATACTAGCCAGAACAATTAAACAAGAGAGATAATAAAAGGAGTAAGAATAGGAAAAGAAGTTAAATTACCATTAGTTGCAGATGACATAAAACTCTACATAGAACCCCCAAAACTCCATTGAAAGACTCCTAGGTATAATAAATAAATCCAGTAATGTAGCTGGATACAAAGTTAACACTCAAAAATCAATAGCATTCTTATACACTAAAAATAAAACCACTAAGGGAGAAATAAGAGAAGCCACACTCTTTACACTAGCCTCCAACCAAATGAAATATCAAGGAATCAATCTAACAAAAGAAGCAAAAGATCTATTCAGGGAAAATTATAATACCCTGAAAAAGAAATCAAAGAGGACCTCAAAAAAATGGAAAGATAACCCTTATTTGTGAATAGGAAAAACATTGTGAAAATGGCCATTCTCCCAAAATTATACCAGTTTAATGCAATCCCAATCAAAATACCACTAGCATACCTCACAGATCTAGAGAAATCACTCCTAAAATTCATCTGGAACCAGAAGAGACCCAGAATAGGAAAGTCATTTCTAAGCAACAAAGGCAAGGCAGGAGGCATCACAATTCCTGACTTGAAGTTATACTACAAAGCTACTATAATAAAATTAACATGGTACTGGAATAAAAACAGACCTGAAGATCAATGGAATAAATTAGATGATACAACTACAACTACAAACACACTGAGCCACCTTATCTTTGATAAAGGGGCCAAACACATCCACTGGAATAAAGATAGTCTCTTCAATAAATGGTGCTGGAAAAATTGGCTCTCCATATGCCAAAAACTAAAACTAGACCCATGCTTATCACCTTGTACTAAATTAAAGTCTAAATGAATCAAAGATCTAAATATTAAAACAGGAACACTTAAATTTGTTGGAAGACAAAGTAGATAGAAATCTTTAAGACACAGGGATAGATAGAGAATTCATGAACAAGAATTGAACCACATGTGAAATACTTCACAGAACCAATAACTGGGATTGTGTCCTATTAAAGAGTTTCTGCATGTCGATAGAATTCTCCAGGATAGCCAAAAGGAAACGCTCAAACTGGGGAAAAAAAATCTTAGCGAACAGTCCTTCAGACAAAGGACTTCTGTCTAGAATATATAATGAATTTAAATAAATCAGATCCCCAAAATTCAAAGACCCATTCTGAAAATGGGCATCTGAGATGAATACAGTTCTCAGAATCAACATTCTAGCAGTATTTGTTGAAAAAACTAGCCTTTTTCCACAGTGCCTTTGTCCAATATTTATTGTTTCATTGTCCATATTGTTTAATTTCTGATCTCAAGTCTACTGATACTGTATACAAGTATTTCCTCTGAATATCTTGTGTCTTAGTATTGTATTTTATAATACAATTTTAAATAAGATGACATAAGTACTTCAACTTTATTTTGAATTTGTTTATTTTGATTGCTTTTATATCTATATCACTCTTAAAATTCTTTTGATAATTTAAAAAAGTTTATACAAATATTCTGTCTCAAACTGAGTTGAATGGGTAAGTTTTAGAATAACTGATGCTGTAATAATTTTTGAATGTCTCCAGTAATCATCATGAAACACCTATATATCTCCATTAATTTAAATCTTTAATTTCTTTCATCAGTGCTTGGTAATTTTTAGTGCTCAGGTCTTGCACATATTTTTAAATATTTATACACAATGACTACATTGTGTTTGATATACTTTAAATGTGACTTAAAATTTAGTTAAGAATTTGTTATTGCATTTTTCTGTAAGCTTACTTTTGATCTATGGTGACTGTACACTCACTAATTCTAATAATTTATTTTCTGTTCTTTGTGAATACTTAAAATGACAATCAGTTTGGTAAATAAGACTTTATTTACTGTCTTTCTAATCTGTATATCTTTTGGGTTTTTTTTCTTTTTCTGGACTCACAGTATAGTTGTTGACTAGAAGTTATGAGTGGAGCACAGTGTTTGATTCACATCTTAGTGAAAAAGCACTAAACCTTCTACCATTACATATGATGTTAAACACAAAAAGTCTGCAAATGACTATTAGATATGTTACTGAGGAAACCCTTTGTATCCTAGTTTAATGCTAATTTATTTTCAGGAACATAAAAGAGGAAGATGTTAGGATAGAGAAAGGCAGACCCTGACTTTTGGAGGCAGGGAGATAAGTATGAAACTCTGTGATCTTGACAGGTGGGAAGCTGAGGCAAACACAGGTAAGGAATCCAAATGGAATGTTTCAAGAGAGAATAACAAGAAGAATCCCACTGAATTTTAAAACATAAAGGAGATTTTCAACCTTGGCAAGAGAAGTTTCAGTTGAATGGTAAGAATAGAAATAAGGTAGTAAGCAGGCAATCAAGAGTTTTTAAACATTTTTTTTATGGAAAGGTGATAGAATTTAGGAACATTTTTTAGGAGACAAAAGCACTCGAGAGCAAATCTCTTAAATTAGTATATTGCAGTGCGATTTTATATGAAGACACAATCTGAAAGTGAGATTGGTGATAAAAGGAATTGGAAAAAGTCTATGTTTAAATTTGTGAAAGGGGTGCAGATTAGAGTGAGAGGCCTCAACTTCAATCTGTTTTTAGCAGCCCCTCTTTAATCAGCTTGTTTCTAGACTCTGAAATTTGAAATCATTCTTGGTACATCAACTTACATGACATAATGCCATAGACCTTGATGGTTTAAATGTATACCTCCACCTCGAATCTCCAGATCTGCAAATCTGCTTACCTGCTTATGTGTGACTATTAATCTCACAGCTCTCTTAACAAAGAAACCAGATCCTCACACTTAAAGCATCAACTGCTAATCTACTGCTATAACAATATTCCCAGAAGACTCACAATTATATCTCTGTCTCCCTCATTCTTTTCTGAAGCCACATAATTAATAATTATCCTTAGCATATATTCAGAATCTATGCACTTTGTCTTGTAACTGTAACCAGATAGGATCAACTAATGTATTATTTAACTATTACTCCATTTTTCCTCTGAGAAATTCATTTTCTACATAGCAGGCAGGATGGATTCTACAATGCAAAACCATGACAAGCACAGTATAATGTTTCTTCCACATAAAATCATTATTCTAGTTCATATAATCTGAAGTTTTATTAACATTTCAAGAATTTATATAGGAGGTGTAATCAAAATATACATGGACTTTAATTTTTTTTAAAAATGTTGCATAAGGAAAAGCCACATTGCCATTAATCCACAACAAACAGTCCCCTTAGTGTGAACATATTTTCTCCCTTGTTATTCTCACATTCTGAAGCAGTTCTGGAAGTCCTCTTTCACTAGTTGTCCCGCTATGGCTGTCTCCATGTCCTCAATTAAATCAGAATGTTTATTTTTCATGACTCTGAAAGTCAAAGTCATTCAAAGTCATTTCAAAATCATTTGCGGAGAACTAGAAGTCATAGGGTACCATGTGGTACCATATGATGAATAAAGTGGTTGAGGACACACTGTCATGTTTTATGATCCTGTCTTTCTACTGGATGGTACTTAGCAGTAGCAGTCACAGTATTTTTGGACACACTGAAGAAACTTATGCAAGAGGACTTTCAGTATTCCTTCCATACTGATACACTTCAGTATTCTTTAATACTCTTTGGTGCATTTATAAAGTCTCTCCTTGCCTTCCTCTGTATTGTTCTTGTTTCTATTAGCATACCTAAGACAGCAAAAACTGAGCTAGGTTCATCTGTTGGCTGACCCAGGCTGACCAGTAAGAAGCACAGAGTAGAACAACACTGAAAAGCATTGGTAAACAGCTGACATGCCAAGGTAAACCCACAATATTGTCACTGTTCTCTGTAGAATATACACCAGCTCAGAGTCTCATAATTAAACTTCAACACAACCAAGATACAAATCACAGGTGTTAGTACTCAAAATACCACAAAAACTCCATTTTCTTTAAAACAAATAATTACATTAATACCAAAATAGATAACATAACCTAGTATACCAGAATAACATATGTGAAATTTTCTCTGATATGAACTTGGAAAATGGAATTTGCTGAATGTATAGAGACTATTTTCCCATTCTACAGATTTGTAATGGAAAGTAAAGACTTGTGAAGAATGTGTCCATGGTCATGTGTACTGGAAGTGACCTTGAGCCATCCATAGCATCCTTTCTGCTCTTATGTAATTCTGATGCTTAGAAAGACAGTAAAAAACAAGGACAGAATTTGTTGGAAAACAGATACAATAGTTCAGAAGTCAGGAGGATTGTGAGTTGGAACATATCCTGGACATCTTTGTGACTTAGGAAAACTCTATTAAAATTCTTAAAATAAAACTTACTGTATATTTTTGAATAAAATATAAAATTCGGGATTGTGATGCTTCATGCTTTGTTTCCCTTGTCCAATATTGGTTTTGTTATTCTGAGTCTCTTCTGGTTCTACGTGCATTTTAGAATTGTATTTTTTTTCTAGTTCTGTAAGGAATGCTGTTGGTATTTTGTTTAGAATTACATTAAATCTATGCATTAGTTTTGATTGTATAGTGATTTGGAATGAGTATTAAGGAACAATGGATACCTTTCCATTTTCTGTTGTTTTTCAACATCCTTTTTCAGAGTATTGCAACTTTTAGTTATAGAGATCTTTCACATCTGATATTAGGTTAATTCCTAAGTATTACATTTTACTTGACACTACTGTGAGTGGTATCAATTTCTTAATTTCTTTCTTGATATGCTCATTATTTATGTATAGGTGAGATACTGAATTTTATATGTTGATTTTTGTTTCTGCTGACTTAATGTATTTATTAGTTCTGGGAATATTTTGGTAGATCTTTTGGTCTTTTATGTAAAGAATCATGTTATATGTGAATAAAGGGAGTTCAATATATTCATTTCTCTTACCAAATAGCTGTGGATAGTTTTGAGTACTATGTTCAACAGGGATGGTGGCACTGGGAATCCTTGTTTTGTCCCTGATTTTAGAGGAAAAGCTTTCTCCATTTAATATGATGTCAATCATATGTTTGTCATAAATGGCTTTTTATCATATTGAGACAATGTTCTTGGTACAATAACAGAGCCACCAATCCAGGACAAGTCAGAATGCAGAGAGAAACAAAATATTCTGCCATCTGATATTTGTCATTGGCTTCCAAATCACACATTTTAACAAATGGTACTAGGAAAACTAGGTATCCCCATGCAGAAGACTGGATCAAGAACCATAGTTCCACTATGTACTAAATGAAAATCAAAAGAAATCAAAGATCTAAATATCAAAATAGTAACATTTAACCTGCTATGTAATAAAAATAGTTAAAACTCTTGAAGACATAGGTATAGAGAAAAATTTTCTGAACAGAACCCCAATTGCACAAGAAATAGATTTGAGAATTAAGAGATGGGATTGCATTTGTCATGTCTACTTATCTCTCATTGCTGGGACAAAATATTCAATGCCCCAAATTAAGGGAAGAAGACTTATTTAGCTCACAGTTTGTAGCAGTTTCAGTCCATGATCAGCTAGTTCCAAAGCAGGGTGGCATGGCAGAGGGGAAATACCAGCAGAAGATAGCAAAGGCAACAAGGGCAAAAGCTAGGAGAAGAAATTCTTTATTCTCCCTTATATTGTATGCAGCCTACTCCCACCCCCAGGGTGGGTGCAGCACTCATACCATCTCTGTGCCATCCTCTTGCATAGGTTCAGAATTTTTACAAAATGAGGACCCTGGTCACTTTGTTATTGAGTCACTTAGTTAAACTTCTAAACTTCTCATGTTGACACAATGAATCAACCATTATAACCCACCCATTGTCAAACTGGCAATCAGACACATTAATTTGGTCTCCAGATATAAAGAAATATTTATTGTTATCATTTCACAACTCAAACACTATAACATAGGTTTAACAATACTTAAGAATGAGTATTAAGTCTATTAAACTTATATTACATCAGGACCATAACATTCCATCCTTGCCCCCCAAAGACTCATGTACATCCTTTCAAGAAAAAGGCATTTAGTTCATCTCTAAGAGTTGGTGAAATCCTAACAGTTTCAGCTGAAATGTCTAAATATCAAGTCTCCTCTGAGATGTAAAGCAAACTCTTAACTCCGAACCTTTGCACAAATTAAAATGAAGTTAAACACTTCCAACATTCAATGGCACAAGATAAGCATTTTCATTTAAAAAATTACAAACAGAGGATACAAATGAATGGGACAAAAACAAGTCCAAAATCCAGCTGGACAAATATAAACTCCTGTAGTTTCATGTGCAGCATCTGAGTCAACCTGTGATATGTTATGAGCTATCTTGGTCCTACTCTCTTCCCTCCTTGCAAATTTTCTCAAATAATCTATATTCTTGACTTTTGCAAACTTTTGGTGTCTCCACTGCATCTTTGACATCACTCTCAGTTTAACATATTGCCCTCTCATGGGCACACTGCCTGACTTCCCAGTATTTCTGAAATCAGAGTGGAAACCTTCTCAATCCATCCACTCTTGCATTTTTCATGCACCTAAAACCAGCACTATGTAGATGATACCAAGGTCTGCTGCCATTGGAGCAGTAGCTAGAATTACTTCTGTCTTGGCTGGAGGGGTCATGTAACTTGTATCACTGGGCACTCTGAATCCAATTCTGAGGAACAAATTCTTTATACCACAACCATTCTGAAAAATGGTGTGGCCACTGTCATTCTAGAATATGGTGCTCTGAGGTTTCACCTTAAAGCTAAGTCTTTCACTTTGGCAGTTTTGAGGCTGAAAATGCTGGAGACTTGTGATGCCCTAAGACCAACTTTTATATTCTCATTTCTTCTCAGCACTTGAGAGCTCCTCAGTTCTATCTGTGTAGTCCACTGTTTTACAGAATATTTTTTTTTTCTGGTCAAATTCACAACATTTTAAATCATTATGATGGTCTATGTGGTCTTGATTCTTAACATAAATCTGAGAAATAGATGGCAAGCCCCCAACAATAGCCTTACTATCACCTCAATATTTGACTGCCTTGAAATTTCTACTTCTAGATTTATTAGTCTTCCATCCTTAATCTCAGTCTCAAGAAAATTCTCTGGACATGAGCAAAATATAGACAAACTTCCTGTCAAGTCATAATTCACTTTGTCCAGATTTCAACAGCCAAAGCAGTCTTTTTCCCAGAAGAAAATCCCTTAGCCTGGTGTTTATTTATTTATTTTTTTTTTTTGGTATTCCAAGCTCTGACCAGAATCTCCCATACAGAACAGCCTAAGGCATTCCTGCTCTATTCTTTCAAGAGACATCTCTGAATCTTTCTGAATTCTTTCTACAAGTCATTCCCAAGGATTCATAACCACATGATCTGGCAGAGTCACAGCAATGACCTCTCTCCTGGTACCATATTCTGACTTGATTACTATTCTCTTATTGTTGGGACAAAATATCTGACACCCAAAATTAAGAGACAAAAGGTTTATGTAGCTCACAGTTGATAGATGTTTCAGACCACAAACAGCTGGCTCCAAAGCAGAACAGTATGGCAGGGGAAAAAACTTCATGGTGGTAGAAGACAGCAAAAGCTACAAGAGTTAAGGGGGGAAGAACAAATCTCTTTTCCTCCCTTATATTGTATGCAGGCTACCTGCCCCTGGGCTTGTGTGGCATTCATACCATCCCTGTGCCCTCTTTTTGCATAGACTCAGGATGTTTACAAAGTGAGGATGCTGGCCTCCTGCTTAGTCACTTATTTAAGTTTCTAAACTTCTCATGTTGACACAATGTATCAACCATTCTAGTATTAAATAAAAATCTTCTACACAGTAAAGTAATCAATTAGTAGAATGAACAAGCAACACACAGACTGGGAAAAGATTGTCATCTATTTCTCACACAGAAGACTAATATATAGAATATACAAAGATTCAAAAAATAATAGAATAAAATAAAAGACCCAATGAAGACATGGACAAATGAAATGAATGCACTTTTCAGAAGAAGTATAAATTTTCAACAAACCTAAAAAAGGCTCAACATCTCTGGTCATTTGAGAAATGCAAATTATAACAATGTTAAAGTTTCATTTTAAACCAGAAAGAATGGTAATCATCATGATGTCAAAAAATAACAAATGCTGGCATGACTTCTGTGAAAAAAGAATACTCTTGCATTGCTGGTAGAAATATAAACTAGTAAAAATATTATGAAAATCAGTATGGAGGCTTCTAGATTACTAAAATTGGAAGTTTTGTGTGGCCCAGGTATCCTCTATGTGCCTATGTTATCTTTCCCCAAAACCCTAAGATATCATATTGCAGCAATATATGCCTACCAATGTTTATAGCAGCACAATTCATTATAACTAGGTCCTGGAAGCATGCTGTATGCCTATCAACAGAAGAATGAGTAAAAATGTAATATATTTTCATAATGGAATACTACAAACTATAAAGAAGGGTAAATTTGGTATTTGTAGGAAAACAGATGTAGCTGGAATGTATGTTGAGTGAAATAAATCATACATACAAATTTAAACACCATTTAGATAAAATAAAGCACAAACAAACAAACAACAACAAAAATAATGCATTGAAGGAAACAAGTAACTAGATCTCTTGCAATGGGAAGGAGTCCAGGAGACCAAAGTTGGAAGGAGAGGGGAAGGGAAAGTAACAAGAATTAAGATGTACCATGCAGAGGAAGCAAATGCCCACAATGAATGTAAACATCATATGTTGTAATTATGAGCTCAGGGTAACAATAATAATGTAATATAAATGGAGAAATGAGGCTTAGAGTTAGAAGGAAGGAAGTATGTGGGAAGGAAAAGGGAGTTAGAAAAAATAAACAAGCTGTGTTATGCTCATGTTCCTACTTTCCAAGATGATGGTCACCTTCGAGTAGGGCAAACATTCATTAATAAAGTGAAAATGAAAAAATTTTAAAAGAAAATAAATAATAACAAATATTGGGGAGGATGCAGGGAAAATGAAAGAAATCCTTCTACAATTATGGTGGAAATTTAAACTAATATGATCTCTATGGAATTGAGCAGAAATTATTCAAAACAGTAAAAATAGAAATTTCATTTTACCAAGCTATTCTTCTCATAGTTATCTTCCTGAAATATTTAAAGACTTCACATCCCAGTGATATATGTACAACCATCTTTATAGCAGTATAATTTAACTCATGATAGCTAAATCTTGGAATGGGCTATATTTCCATCAGTAAATGATGGAATAAAGAAAATATGGTATGTATATACCATACACAGTAGAGTTCTACTATCATATAAAATAAAAATTTGAGTCATTTTTAAATTAATGGATGCATCATAAGTCTGTAATGTTAAGTGAAGCAAATCAGATATTCGAGCTTTTATATCACATGACTTACATGTGAAACCCAAAAATACTTTAAAGATAAAAATAGAAGATAGATAATAGGAAAAATGGAAATAGATATTGTGTGAATAGGAAAATGAAGAAGATATAGAAGTGGGAAGTGAGTGAAAGTCAAAAGGACTAACATACGTTAGGTACACCTTCCCATGATGAAAGTAATCATGTATATAGCAAACATGTGCTAATGAAAATTTTAAAAAATAAATAAATATATGACTCGGGCTGCAGCTCAGCATGAAACTCTGGGTTCAACCCCTAATAATGAAAAAAAGGAGGAAAGAAAGTTAATTATAGGAACAAAGCTGTGAAGTAGTTCAATTTAAAAATAAGAGGAAACTGATGCTTCTGCTCAGAGAAATGGAATAGACACATATTATCTGTTTCCTTGCTAAATCTGAATAAGTACCAAGGTCTTATATCTAAAAATAGCAAAAGATGGAGAATAGGACAGCACACTAGAAACTGAGCATTCAAGACGTGTGAAAGTGAGTGCTGTGTTTTCTTTTTCTCAGATATAGACATGGAAACTTGAAGCATCAGAAAGAAAAAAATACAAAAGCCAGCTCTTCTTGGAAGAAGACCATGAAAGGCACAGCCCGGAGTTATCTGTGTGGCCATGGGAATTGTTTCTTGTTTCCATATCCGTATCCTGGCTATGAGACTGCAAAAGTGTTATAGGATGCAAAACTAAGTGAAGAACTTTGTATTGTTTTTCTTATAATTATATGGAATTCTAATTATCATTAGAAAGTAAACTATTCAAAGAGAAGAGAAACAAGAGGATGTGGAATATTGGTCAGCTTCTTGTTTTGGCAATCAAACACCTGAAAACTCAGCTTAAAGGGAGAGAGTTTTATTTAGGTCAAGATTTTAGGGGATTCAGTGCATGGTCAGTTGACTCCAAGGAAGGAGTACCATAGAAGGAGTGTGGTGGGTCTTCCTATTTCAACTGCTCATTTTACAGTGCCTGGGAAGCAAAGCAGGAGAACAATGCCAAAGAAGGGGCCAGGAACCAGATATAGTATCCAAAGGCACTTCTTCCAGACATACCCAGAAGTGTGCTTTACTAATATCCTAGGTGGTTCTCAAGTCAGTCAAGTTGACTGTCCAGCTTGACAGTCTGTCACACACAGAGTAACAGAGACAGAGACAGAGAGAAGAAAAAAGAGAGAAAGAGAGAGTGAGAATTTGTTGGATATTTTACTCAGAGAGACCTAGTCTACTAAGCAAATGTAGAAGTTAATATTCTCTAAAACATATTTATATAGCATTTTGAATTTACATTTACTTATAAAAGTGCTTGATTCAGTTTTATAATGCAACTGAGAGATTTCTCTTGTATGAAATTCAGGATCCCCCCCTCCAATTTAAACAGGTACAAAATACAATGCTGCTTAACCATTTTATTCCATTCTTACCTACCAAATAACTTAAATAAATTATTTAAAACATTATGCTTTTATCAGTTCAACTTATATAAATGCACCATTCTCTGAGCATCTCCTACATATAGGTAAGGTTATTAGATGCCACATATACAGTTATGAATGCAAATAGTTATTAATTTGTAACATTAGACAAAAATCCATGTTGAAAGTAATCAGGGAATTATAATTCATTGTAATACATTCTAAAATTAAGGGAAGGAAGCAACTGTGAGATAAAGTAAGGAAGGTAAGAGATATGTGAAGAGATTTAGTATGGGGAAGTGGTTCCTGTAGTTCTGTAGGCTGAGGAGTCGCACCATCTGCTATTTGCAAGGTGGAAACTCAGAAGAGCTGAGAATATAAATCCCAGGGCACAAGACCAATATTTCAGTTTAGCAGCCAGGCAGAGTGATAAATACTTGTTCTCTATCCAGGAATTTTCTTATTGGAGGAGGAGCTAGCACTGCAACTTATTCTTCAGTTTAGAAGGGATACCTTGATGTGACTTACCCCAATGACCCATTTATCATGTTTATTGCCATGCTCTGGTACATAACTGCATTAAAAATAAGTCTAGAGTACTTTCCACTTCTTGTTCACTAGCTAAAGTCACCATAACATAATAAATATAATAGACTAATGTAATATCCTATGATATAAAAATATAATTAAGATCATTGAATCTTAAATTATGGCATCAGGCTCAAGAGCTGACATTGCCCTGAGGCAGGTGGGTTGACCATATTACTGACTTCACCAATTGAAAGAAAACTTACTTTCATGTTGCCTTATAGACAAGGATGGAATTAAAGACAGATCAGTAGCTGTATATCAAGTAGCAAAGAGATAAGTTATTTTCTTAAGCAATGAAATCCCATCTAGTATGGCAGCTGAAAACGGAGTCACACCTGCTTCATCTTACAATAACCTTCTGCCCCATTCTTCAAGATCCAACTGTTTTTGCATGGGCTAAATATGTGAGGTGAATTGGGAGTGGTAAGAATTACCACCTCTGCATCCTTCAAGTCCCCAAGGGAACTATCTTTGCAACCCTCCAGGAGTGTCATGTTGAGTTACTATATTTCACAGTGGAAGTGGTTATGGTGGCATCACTTGGCCTTGCCTAACATAATGGCTGTCACTGTACAGGTTGTGTACCACTATTCATATTCTGTACCACAGAGTACATCAAATCCAATTATGCATACTTGACTTTGAGAAATAATCTCAGAATAAGATTCAGAACCAGTGGGTCCACTGAGAGACTCTATCAACTCCCTAAATCCCATAGCCCTTACTATAAATTACTTTAGGCCACAATTACATTTTGTATACCCTAAAACTGATATCAGTTCCAAGATGGTGTCTTGTATTCCTCAAAATGTCTTATTTTTTCTTTTTCCTCAACACAGTAGCCTTGCTAGGAGACTGTATGCCTCTTTGAGAAAAATTGGTAATAATAATTAATCATATAAATGTTCAATAGTATTCAAGATTCTTTCCTCAGGCAGATGTGGCTCCTTTTAATTCAAGGTATTCTGGGTCTGTAAATTGGCACAAGTTTGCAAAATAACTGAAAGACCATGTTTGCCCGTTTTTATGATTCAGATTGCCATTTTCTGCTAATATAGATCATTAGAATTTAGTAGGCATCTTTTTTACCTATTACTATAATAAATCAAGGTCAGAGTCTTCTGATTGTTGCTTTGATCCTATTGTCCATCACAGTAATCACATCCATCTTACCTTTGGTATTCAAATACAATTAGTTGGTTCCCTATACCCAGGATACAACTAAACTTAAGTTTCCAAATTTGCTATCTATACTCTGTCTGTTAACTCTGGTCTACAGAGAAGCAAGCTTTCTGAGATTTTTAAAGACACCAAGAGTGTCTGTGCTGTAAGGTGTGTCTTTTAGGCCTTCTCAGAATAGTGTGTGGTCCTTAAATGACAAATGAACTCTCATGCTTCGGTCTGTATCTAAGCACTTGAGTTATTTCTTGTTCCTTAAAAAAGGGAGGTCATATTTCCAGTCTGTGGGCCATCTTCTGGTTCATAACTCAGCCATCCAACCAACCAAACAACCAACAACAAAACAAACAAATCTCTTTAAAATTATGTAAATTGCAACATTAACCCCAGAAACTCTGTTTAATAAGGATGCATGTCAATACCTTCAGATTGATTCATTTTTAAATATTGCTTAACATTATCCTTTACCCTGAGTATCCTTTTCGATATATCCCACATTCTCTAGATTTCTGTCCTTAAGAGTTAAAAATTCAAGGACCAGTGCAGCCTTTCAAAGCGAGAGTCTTGCAAGTAGGCCATTATAGCTCTGTTAGACAACAAGGGATCATTCCCTTCAGATAAAGGTGGGAGTACTCTTCTAGGAAAAGAAAAGGCAAAATTTTAGATGCTCCACTACACACGTTTCACCAAACTCTTGTCATCTATCTCTATCCCAACCTGGAGGATCTAATTTTTTCCTAATTAATGACTTTCAGGAATGAGACAGAGAAAATGAGTGACACAGAGAGAAGGTGTGAAGATGTGTGGTGGATTATGTCCACTTTCAACATTTATTACCCCATGTCATGGGAAACCCATGTAGTAAGTTATAATTTACATAACTGAAGAATATTCTAGAAAAAAGCTCACTGAAATGGCTATTAAATCCATTGATTTAGTAATAGATATTCAAGGAAAAGAACACACAGGCACATGTGTGCTTACACAGACACACTCTTCTGCACTAGTGCAAAAACTTTAAGGCATACTAAGTTGTCAGTAAGTACACTGAGGACAAATCTCAGGCTTTTATAAATCCTTCATCTATTTAACTTTAGGAACTAATTTCTACCCACAGGCTAATGTAGTGTAAACTAGGATGGAACAGTGTAGTTCTTGCCTTTTTCTGACTTAATCACACAGAATTAAGTTAATGGCAATGAAGAATATGAGACCTCTCTCTATCAGGGTCTCCACACTTTTCTGTCATGTTTATGCATTTGTAAACACATTGACCAGTATGCACCTCATTCTGGTTAACATCTTGACTTCAAATGAGAGCCACTCATGTTGATACTAATCAATAAACTACTTGACTTACAGGAACTTCTCATTCCTTGCCCATTTTGGTAGGTTGGGAAGAATTAGCACAAAAGCACTGCCTCCAAATGGTTATGGGGGCATGGATAATTTTGTTTTTATTTTACTGTTTATACAATGTAAAACTGTTGTGTGTAGGTTCAAAAGATTTCATGAATATATAGAGGGTGCATTTTAATTGAATTCAAAATGTAAAGTGTACACTATAAAATATGAGAGAAAGAAAGAAAGAAAGAAAGAAAGAAAGAAAGAAAGAAAGAAAGAAAGAAAGAAAAGAAAAGAAAGGACTAGTCATTGGTGGGATAGGGATTGAACTTGTAGCTAAGTGACATTGCTTAGGCTATGTAACACTTTTTTAACCTGAAAGGAATTACTCTTTATAGACAAAGAACATTCTAGGCTGTTTTAAAGTGGACATCCACCACTCTCACCTTCATGGGTATCTGTGTGATGATATGATAGTAATAGGTGCAGTGAATACCACATTGCAAGAAATGGGTGTGACATGAGCAATTGTCCTGGTCATAAACAAAACAAAAAAAAAACACCTAGTTAAGCAAGAATTTTTAAAAAATAACAAACCTAGTGAATAAGATTTATTTTCCTGAGTTAATCTTTAATAAAATGAATAAAAATCATTTTGAGTACTAAATTAAGAACAAGAGGAATTTCTACAGCAGTCTTGAAAACCTGGAAAGATGATGAGCTGGGTCAGAGAAAATGGTCACTACCCCAATTTTTAACCCTTGGAATAAGTGTGAAGTAACTTATAAACAATGTACAGGGACCCATTTAACAGATTATGTGTACCTTTTTTCATTATTTAGAGGCACTGAAGTTCATTAAGGTGAATTTGTGGTTCGCAGTTACTAGGAGAAAATAGCAGTGCTAGGTGTCAGGGTCTTGATTAAATGAACAAGCTATCATTCAACTCTACAAAACCTGGAGGAATATAGAATAAGCCTCATTAAGTGTAACAGGTGAACAATCATGTACTGTGGGCTTCATGACCTTCCATTTTTTGTTTATATTTTTACAAGGGCCATAGGTTGTTAAACATCTGTCAAGGGAAAGGACTTACAGGGAAGAAGAATCTCTGTGCTGCATTTGTCCCATCATTTGGCTGTGATTCATCTAGTTTGAGTATTTATAATTCTTAAAGGTACAACAAAGAAATAGCAAAAGAAAAAAGATTAGGAAGATATGAGTAAAATATTGGAAACTGTTTCCTGAATACTTCAGAGAGACTTTAGCAAGACTTCTTTCTTCAAATCCATAGTACCCTTTTCTGTTGTTAGGGAGACTTCACTGGAAGTCAGGTAGCAAAATCATTTTGGTCCCAGTCTATTCCACTCTTGAATATACCAACCATTGTTTCTGCATGGCAAATATTTCCAGGTCTAGTTTATAAAAGATGCCAGGAAGTTGTGGCCCAGCATTCAACAAATAATAATTGGCTGTCTCACTGTCTCACTGTGCACATTACAAGGCACTGGGTAATCTCTAAGGATAAACGACAAGATCCTACCCCAAAGAAGCTTCAGCAGCTTTTGTCTAAAACAACATAATGAATTTCCAACAGTTTTTGTTTTTTCCATTAGCTTTACCAGGCAGTTTATTCTTGTTTTCCTTTGCTGACTTCACCTGCTGAGATGACAGTACCACCGATGGCAGCTCATAAATATGAAAGCTAGGCCTAGAAAGCTGGAAAGAACTTTGTTTCTGCCCAATAAAAAGAAAAAAGCAAAGTAAGGTATAAATCTGCAAAACTACTTATAAGCAAGCCAAATAATGTTTAAGATATACAGATTATCTTATCTGTCGAATAGTCCTAGAGGAAGGAGAGGCTGTGAAGTAGGTAGATAAAAAGAATTCATCTCAATTTTTAGTTCAAAAAGGCTAAACATGAACAAGGGTAATAATACAGTGCACCCCTCTGGAACCCCCAGTTCCAAGATTTGTACTCACAAGGAGGCCTTTTCTATGGACCTCCACCATTCATTTATTACAATAATTCAGAGAAAAGGTAGATCAGTTGGGACATTTCTAGTGCAGGCCTGTAAGAAGGAATCAATTATTTCTGAGGAAAGGCACAAAACCTTTGACTCTGCCTGGAGACTTTTCATAAGGAGCAAAATTCTGAAGCAACCAGGGAGTAGGGCAGCAGGTTCTCTCAAACTCAGATTACTGTTTTAGGGCAAAGATGAGAAGAAAATCTCACAGACTGTGAGAAGGTCCAAGAAATACTCAGAGTTTTGATCTTATAGCTATATGATCAAAAGCTTTCTACTGTGGGAGAGGAAAACAAAATTCTCTCCTGCATAACATGCTTTCAGTTACAAGGCACAATATGTCTTTGATAAACAGGAAAATCTATAGGGATCTACTCATAGAACTTAGGAAAAATTTACTCAATATAGGACTGGATCAAGACGAGAGTAGAACATGTTTTCCAAGCATGGATGTTAAAATAACTTGATTAATGTGTGAATGGATCCAGGTGAAAAGGTCATATATGGGGAATTTCAAAAGAAAGAAATAAACTAGAATATGATAAATAAAATTTTAGTGGGTTTGTAATGTAGTTCAGGGATAAAGCACTCAGATCCCCAGTACCCATTCCTGATATTTATATGAAATGAAAATGAGATAAAAGAGATCTTAGATGTATCAGTAGACAAGAAACAATTGAGTAATTTGTTAACGTCTGTAAAAGTAGATGAAAAGAACCCACAAAAAGCATTTGAGAGTTATTTTGAGCTGCAAAACAATGTCAACATAGTCTAAAAAATTGGAATTACAAAAAGAGAGTGTGAATAAAGTAAAAATAATATTTGAAAAGATAATGGTAGTCATTTAGTAAAAATAATAAAACAAAATAAAATACACATCTAAGAATTTTCCTGTGCCTCAAATAAGGGCAAACATTGAAATGAGAAAAATAAGCCTGTCAAATTCAAACCACTGAAAACCAAGAAAAATGAGAAAAATCTTAAAGGCAGTTGGGTACAAGGACAAAATACAAAAAGGAGCACAGATAAGTCAAACGCAATTCTCCACATACATAGAATCAAAGATATAATTTCAATAGATGCCAAACAGCTTCCTATGAAACTCAACATCCTTTTATGATTAAAATTCTGAATAAAGTAAGTATAAAAGTAGCATATTTCAACATAATGAATGCTATATAAAACAAACTCATCATCAATATCATTCTGAATGGGAAGAAAGTCAAAGCATTTCCTTATAAAATCAGAAATGATAAAAGAGTATCTACTTGCACCAGTCTTATTCAATATAGTATTGGAAAACTTAGCCCAAAGTATCAAGCAAGAGAAAGAAATAAAGTTACTCAAACACAACAGAAAGAAGTCAAATTATTCCTCTTTGCAGGTGATATGATTGTGTACCTAGAAAATCCTTAAGAGTTCACCAAAAACTTTTGACAACTGAAAAGTTACCAAATAGCAGGATACAAAATACAGGATACAGCATGTAAAAATTAGTTGTTTCCTATACATCAAAAATAAATGTACTGCAAAAAAGGAAAAACAGTCCTATTCACATTCATAATCACCTTTTAAAGAGGAGATCTAGGGGAGATTGCAAGATGGCCGACTGAGTGGCATCAAAAGAGAGCCTCTCTGAGGAAAAAAAAATAAAAACAACTCAGACGCTGGAATCTGGCAACATGGAGAAAGCCAGACAAAAGGAGAGGAATTCTTACCACCCAGGAAGAAACTAAGGAAAAAGAAAAAGAAAAAGAAAGAAGAAAAGGAAGTATGGACAGAAGGCTGGAGCTGGTCAATTCCTGATCACTGTACCTGCACGTCTTAAAGTCAGGTGACTCACGATCAAGCTAAGATTGTGACCCTGCCAAGAGCGGGGGTTGGTGAGCTCCAGACCCTTGGCTGGAGCAGGCGCTGAGGCAGAGAGTGGAAACAGCCAGTCCAGCTACATGAACTTTGGTGAGTGACAGGAACTGGAATCCCCAAACCGGGAGGACTGGCTGGGTGACATTTTGGAGTTGGGCAGGGCCGGCTTGAATCAAAACCCGAGGCAGCATCAGCTGATGACTCCTAGTCCAAAGCAGATTGGTGGGATCTGCTCAGGCAGGGCCATGCCCCTGGCTGAAACCCAATAGTCAGGGACAGGGCTTTGCTGGGCCAGTGGCATCCCCAGGGAATACACAAACTTGTTGAAACATAAACTGGTTGACTGATGTAGGGGGAGGAACCAGCTCTGAGTGTGCAACTCGCAGATTCACAGCGGACTGGGGGGCAGTACTTCCCTAGCAAGTGTATTGCAGAAAAACTATAAGCAATAGAAAAGGCCTGGAGACCTCCACCACCCACCTTTCTGAAGGGGGCCAGAAACACGACAAGACAGAGAAAGAGCAAAAGGTCCTCAACTGCAGAACCAGAGAAAGTGAGTCCATCAGAGGTAAAGGCAGAGGAGGTTGAGAGCATCAAACCTGTAATGTCAGAGACAGCCTCATCAGAAATAAATACATCCATGACCTCATTGTCGAATTTAAATCTGAAATTCTAACTCAGGTGAAGCAAGATATAAGAAGATTAATAAAAGAAGTCCTGGGTAATCCTCAAGTAGGCACAAATGAAAGAATAGAGGAACCCAGAGAAAGGAAAGAAGCCTTTGATGAAGAATATAAACAAAATCTAGAATATATGAAACAGATCCAAAGAGAATATCAGGAAATTAAAAACTCCATTGAAACCTGGCAAAACTTTTTAACAGAAACTAAAGACAACCTTTCAAAACTTGAAGATAGATTTGCAAAGTATGATCGTGAAAGGAAGGATCTCTTAAAAATAACGAGGAACCAGGAAGCAACAATACAAAGGCTAGAAGATGACAAGAAGATTTATAACCTAAGAATAAAAAATGTGAATGAAGATGCAGTGACAAATACAAATGAAATAAAAAGTCTATTTACAGAAATAATTAAGGAAAACTTCCCAAACATAGGTAACGGAAGTGAAGTTCAGATAAATGAGGCATATAGAATTCCAGCCAGCTACAACCCTAACAGATCTACACCCAGACATATAATAATCAGGATCCCAGAAATCCATCACACAAGCACAGAATATTAAAAATGGTCAGAGAAAAGAAACAGATTACCTATAAAGGAAAACTCATCAAAATCACAGTGGACTTCTCAATGCAAACCATCAAATCAAGAAGAACTTGGAGTGAAATATTCCAAGCCCTGAAAGAAAATAACCTCCACCCAGAATGATGTACCCTGTAAAACTGTCTCTCAAAATTAATGGAGAGACAAGATATTTCCATGACAAACAGGACTGGGGGAGTCTGTGACCACCAATCCAACCCTGCAAAGAATACTGAAGGATATTCTGGAGAGAGAGAAGAAAATCACCAGGATTCCAGGAATAATGGCAGAAAGGCCTCAAAGAAAGAGGCAGACAGTGGAATGAAGGAGAAAAATAAACAAATAACAACAGAAAAATAGCATGGCAGAGATAAGACAGAGAAAATTGGTTATATCACTGTTTTATCTTGACTGATTTTATTTGAATCTGGTATGCTTGAGAGTGTCGAGTCTGACAGTAGGGGCAACTACTCTGAAGATGACAGGATTCAATAGGATACCCATTCTGGTTTAATTGTTAACTGCCTTTGAAGTCCTGTAATGTCTCCAATGCTTAGATTTTATTAATAGTGTAAAGCAATGCTAAGTTTATATTATATTTGATGATACAGACAATTTTATTGAAAATAACAAGAGACATCATAGTGACTACCATCGATCACCTAGTATTGTGTTTTTGTATGTTCTTTTCATTTTGTGTTTCTCTAGGAATTTGTATTGCTGCCTTTGTTTGATTTGTTTCTCCCTCTAATACAGAAAGGCTAGGTATATGTGTAGAGACTTATACATGTGTAGAACTTCTAAGTAGTTTATGAGAATGGATTATAGTTATTGTAAAGAAAAAAAAGGAAAAGAGAGCATTCTAGAGGATATAACTGCATGTATGTTTGAGTGTGTGGAATTAATAACCATGTTGCTAGAGTTTTGGTTGGATGGATGAGCAAAACTGACTGCAGTCTCACTGTTTGAATGTCCACTTTGTGGACTTTACTTTTGTAACTTGAACAACTGCACCTAAGAAGAAAGTATGTAATTATCAACTAGTGATTTTTTACTGGTTACTATTTTTGTTTTTTTTCTGTTTTGTTTTGTTTTGTTTTTGAGATTTTGTATAGTTTCTACCCTCTTTCTGTTTCAAAATTTTTTCTTTAAATAAATTTTTTTTTTAAAAAAAAGCAAGAGTAGGAAAAGAAAGTGCTCTAAAATAGATAACTCTATGTATACTTAAGTGTATAGGATTGATAACCATCTTACTAAGTTTTTGTTGGATCAGTGAACAGAACTGTTTGCAGCCTCACTGTTTGAATATCCACTGTGTATGCTTTAATTTTGTAACTTGAACAACTATATCCAAGAAGACAATATGTAATGTATCAAATAATGCTTTCTTACTGTTTATTTTTTTTTGAAATTCTGTATTGTTTCTACCTTTTTTTCTGTTTTGCTTCCCCACCTCTTTAAATAAAATTTTAAAAAAAGAGGAGATCTAACAATAAACCTAAACAAGGAGATGAAGGACCTTTACAAGGAAACTTAAAAAACACAAAAATGAAATTGAAGAAGACTACAGGATATGAAAGACATCCTATGTACAAGGACTGGGAGAGGTAATATTGTTAAAATGAGCATACTAGCACAATAAATCTATAGGTTCAACCCAACCTTCATCAAAACACTAGTGCCATTCTTCATAAAGCTGAAAAATATCCTAGTGTTCACATGGAATCTAAAAATGCCCCCCCAAACAAAGCAACTCTGAACAAAACCAAAAATGTTTGAAGGCAACACAACACCTGATTTTTAAAATGCACTATGGAGCCACTGTAACACCACTAACCTGGAATTGCCATAACAATAGAGATGTACATCAGTGGCATAGAACAGAAGGCCCAGGAATAAAATAATTTACCTGTAGCTATTTGA
This sequence comes from Hydrochoerus hydrochaeris, assembly GCA_004027455.1. Taxonomy (NCBI): domain Eukaryota; kingdom Metazoa; phylum Chordata; class Mammalia; order Rodentia; family Hydrochaeridae; genus Hydrochoerus; species Hydrochoerus hydrochaeris. The sequence continues at coordinate 48,492 of PVLA01002229.1, read as the reverse complement.
CTCTTGACAATGGTGCAAAAAAAAAGATATGTTGAAGAAAAGATAGCATCTTCAACAAGTGGCTCTAGAAAAACTAGGCATCCACCTGCAAAAGATTAAGTAGATCCTTATCTTTCAAGCAGAAGAATCTATTTAAATTGGATCAAACACATTAATGTAAGACCTGAAACTCTGAAATCACTAGAAGAAAATATGAAACACTTGAAGATGTTGGTAAGACAACAATTTCCTGAATAGGACTGCAAAAAAATATCAAGAATTGACAAGTAGAATTACAAAAAATTAATATGATTCTGTACATAAATGATACAATCAACTGTTGGTAAGACAACAATTTCCTGAATAGGGCTGCAAAAAAATATCGAGAAATGACAAGTAGAATTACATAAAATTTAAATTATTCTGTACATAAATGATATAATAAACCATGGGGAGACAAGTTGCAGGATAGGAGAAAATCTTGAAACATTTGCCAGCTATTTTTCTGACAGAAGACTAATATACACAATATACAAAGAGCTCAAAAGTTCAAAACCAGAAGAAAAATAAACCAAACAATAAATGTTTAAAAGGCTGCACTGTTAAAATATGAAGTAAAAATGGCAATAGTTACATGGAAAACAACATCTTTGGCTATCAGCAAAACTAAACAACATTGACACTTCTTCTCATCCCAGTCAGAATGATTATCATCAAGCAAACCAAAAGTCACAAATACTAGTAAAAATGTGGGGAAATAGAAACACTTACAAACTTTTGATGGAAATGTAAATCAGTACAACTACTATAGAAATAAATATGGTTCTTCTTCAAAACTAAAGTTAGAATCACTATAGGTTCTTTTTATATAACTCTTGGGTATATATCTAAGGTATCAAAATCAACCTACAATAAAGACTATGATATGTTTACTGTGGCAATAATCACAGTGATAAAGTTATATTTAACAGAAGAATGTATAAAGAAAACACAATATAATAAATTTATCTTTTCATATGTATGTCATATACCATATATACCATACATACAATATATGATATATCATAGTGTATATCATATACCATATATACATTACACATATATATACCACCCATTATATATATATATATATATATATATATATATATATATATATCATATAGTATTCAGTCATAAAGAAGAATGCAATCATTTCATTTTGAGGAAAAGGGATGGAACTGGAGATCATAATGGTAAGTGAAATAGACTTCACTTAGAAACTTAAGTATCATGTGAGATTTTACAGATGAAATCTAGAATAAAAAGCAAAATGTAAGCTGAAGGGAGGGAGTCTGTAAAAAAGAGGAATCAAAAAGGCAAAGTAGAGTAATAGGGAGAACAGATACAATAAAAGTATGTTATATCCATGTTTAAAAATTTCAAAATGAATCCTATTATTTTGCACAGTTGATATATATTGACAATTATAATAAAAATTTAAAATAATTTTAGCATCTCACATCAGAAAATATTAGTCATGTGAAAAGTGTCTTTAAAGGAATAAAGGAACATAAACAAAAATCTCACAATCTCTAATTCTGTAAGTAAGAAAATTCCCTTAAAAAAGAGACATAGGATAATGGCATTTTTAGGCAAAGTAAATCAGAAGAGCTCATTCCCAGCATATTAAATTAAAACAATAACCAAGCAGAAAATTGTGAAATGAAGTTCTTATTGTACAAGAAGAATAAAGTCTTGAAATTATAAAAGTGAAGTTATTATGAAATTTTCCTTCGTTTTACGTGATTTTCATAGATAATTCATTACCTAGAGGCAGAAACATTAATGATAAGTGTTGTGATTATCAATATATAAAGAGTAAAATTTATGATAAAAATACCATAAAGGAGAAAATGAAAATGCTGTATATAATCAGTTTCTTATGATACAGTAAAATAAAAATGAATGTTGAAAACCCTAAGGCTACAAAAGATATTACAAAAAGAGGTATAACTAATAAAGGGTACCAAAGATAAGGTGAATATATAAAAACTATTCTATTAATCTAAAAATGATCAGAAAAATAAAGTGATACAAAATAATGTAAAAGGAATCACTCAACTTATAAGATGATGGCATTAAATTTGACTTTATCAATAATTATTGTGGGTACAATACAATATATAATAAGAAATATACTAAAGCAAATGGACATCACTAGAAAATCTGTCACCATATATAGTCTACAAAAAGGCCCTCAAAATTCATTATTAATCTAAACATAAAAATAATATATTAATTTTAATAGGAAAGGAACAAAAAACTACAAAAATATTTTACAATCCTGATTTAGATAAATGCTTTTTCAAATATTCTAAAAATACTCAAAGCAGGACAAACATAATGAATTACTCATCTTGAATATATAAAATGTGGCACTTTGAAAAGTATTGAAAATTTAAAAATTAATCCACAGACATGGATGACATATATGTGTAACAAATAGGAAGAAACAATCTCTAGAATAAATGACTCATAACTCAGTAATTAAAATTGTTTAACAATTTTTAATTGGGAAAGACACCTCGCTAAAGAAGTTACGTGGAAAATGTGCACATGAAAAGTTATTGTATATTATTTATAATCATTGAAATGCAAATTAAAACTATTATGGAACACTAAAATATTGCAATGACCAGAATTTAAAAAACAAAATGTGATAAATGCTAGCAATGATATATTGCAATTTGATTGCTTATACACAAATTCTTGGAATTCATAATAGTATAACTGGTTTTTATAATATTTAGTTACATTTTTAATTGTAATAAAATACACATAACTTAAAAATAGACATCTTAACATGTTTAAATTCGCAGTTAATTAATATGCAGTACATTCACATTATTTTTCAGCAATTACCTTAGTTCTTCCAGACTCTCTGTCTTACTGCACTGAAAGTCTGCACCCATTAACCAGCAAAGTCCCATTCCTTTCTCTCCATAGACTATGGCAGCCATCATTTTATTTTCTATCTTATGCGTATGACTGCTCTTACACACATGACATACACATTATTTCTCCTTTTGTGACCTATTGGTTTTACTTATCATGTCCTGAAAGCTCATTCAAGTGTAATACATGTTAGAATCTGTTTCCTTCTTGAGGTAAGATAATATTCCATTATGTGCCTTTTATCTATTCATTCTTCGATGACCATTGCTTCCACACTTGTCTGTAATGCCACTATAAAACTTGGGCATGTAAATGTGTTTGTGAGATGATCTCAATTATTTGAGTATACATTTAAAAGAGTAATTGTTAGGTTACATGCCAATTTAATATTTAAATTTTTGAGAAACACCACGTTGTTTCTCACAGTGGCTGCATCATTTTATATGTGCCCTGATTATATACAAGTATTCCAATTTCTCTCCAATCTTGCCAGCACTTGATATTGCCTTCTCTTCATAATAGTAATTTGTGCCCTAACAAAAATGGTCATTGTGTGAATGTTCTATGTGCAGTTAGAGGAATGTGTTTATTGTTAGGTAGAAGGCTCTAATATGTCCGTTAATCGTGTTGTGCAAGTCCTCTGTATCTTCCTTATTTGTATTTGGTTGTTTCATTTATAATGAGGAGAATGCTGAGACATCCAGCTATTTCTATAGAGCCTTCTGCATGGAATTACATCAGTTTTTCTTATGCATATTTTGATATTATTAGGTATAAACACATTTTTAATTGTTACATATTCTTTCTTTGAAAAGAAATGTTTACTAGTATATACCCTTCTTTTATTCTATCACACATTTTGATTTAGAGTGTCTTTCACTTGCTATTAGTATAGTTATCTCTTATCTCTTTCTCATAGAATACATTTTTTATTTTTTCACTTTCAAACTTTTCTTTGCATTTAATTTGAGACTGGCAGATAATATTTGGGTAAGTGTTTTGAAAAAAATTCATTCTGTGAATATTTTTATAAATTATAGACTATCATTTAGTTATATTTACGGTACTGTTAATAATGAGAATCCCATTGTCATTTTTTTCTTTTAATATGCCTCACCAATTTTTGTATCTCATCTTTATTAGTATCCTCTTTTATTTTAACTGACTTTTTATAGTAACATATATTATCTATCTCAAATAAAACTAATACTTGCTTTATGCAGCTGTTTTTAAAAATCATATAAAAATAAAAAGTAGAGTTGATAGTAAAAATTACAGTAATGTTAGTTTTATAATTGCCTACAAATTTATCTTAACTCAGAAATTTAGCTGACATTTTACCTTGTACTCATTGTCCTTTCAATATTTAGCATTCCTCGAGGATGGATCAAGTAGCAATTAAATATCTTAGCTTTTGTTTATCTGATAATGATTTTATTTCTTCCTCACTTTTGAAAATTAAGTTTGCTGGTTATTGGTTTTTGTTTGCCAGAAGCTACCAATATCCAACTCCTGAGAAAGTCCAGGTTTTTTTGGTTTTAGTTTGTTTGTTTGTTTTGCTTTGGTCTTGCTCATCATATTTTTCTTGTAGCACTTCAAATGTTTCTTCACTCCTTTATGACTTTAAGGATTTTTCTGATGTGATATCTGCAGAATTTTATTAAAAATTCCTTGTATATGAACATCTTGCTTCTTCAATTTTATCTATGGATTTTTGACAGTTTCAGTATAATTGGTTTCAATGTAAGTCTCTTTTAGTACATCTTAAAATTTTTTGAGAATCTTGGATATTTATATTTATGTCTTTCATCAAATTTGGAAAGAGACCATTATTATTTCAAATAATCTCAGTTTATGTTGTTCTGACTTTTGTCTTCCTGGGACAATGATTGTTTGTCTCCTTGATTGCATCAAAATTTCTTTGTCACCAGGCTGGGCCCAGGAAATTCTCAAGAAAGATGAAATAAGATGAATCTACTCAGAAAAAACCCCATCAAGAAGGGGTTCTTAGAGATTTGGAACACACTCAATAGTGAAGTGCAGGTACTCAAAGAAATAAGAACCAGTAACATCTACACTTTTTTTTTTTGATAGAGTCAAAGCCTAAGTACTGTTTGGACCTGGTACCATTCATACTCTTTTAAATAAAATGGAAAGCCTGGGAGATGGAATCCCGCTCCTTCTCCCAAAAGATGTTTTTGGTGGGGGGAGATAGGTGCATTTGCTGGATTTTCTCAGTCTGTTGTTTAATGTCCTCATTGAGCCAATCTTTGGCTTTTCAGCTATAGGTCTGGAAGGAAAGCAGCGTAAGGGAATATTGGCATGTGTTGCCTTTACTTATGGTCAGGTTTCTCCTCATTTTTTAATTGGGTCAATGTATGGCTTTGGATAACTTCAGCTGAGTCCTAGAAGTTGTATTCCTACTAAAAGTACAAATTTTAGTTAGGATTTCTTTGTCTCCTTACTACCTCTTATTTTTCTATCTTACCTCACCTTATGCTCAGTTTGCTGTTTTCCCGTTTTCTCTTTTTAGTTCTTCAGTTCTATTCATTTCAATTAACCATCAACAAGTGAGCAGATGCTTCCTTGTTGAATCTTCTTTCAGTTTCCTATACAGGACTGAAAGTGACCGAACTGGAAGCTTCTGCCAAGATAAAAGCTGAAAATGACTTCAGTTATCTACTTTGTCACCCAAGTCCTCACCTGGAAGTCGTGAGTCATTAATCTCCAACCTAGATTCCCAATCTCCTACACAACCACATCGGGCTGGATTCTGCCAGCACAGTCGCTGTCTGAGTGGCAGACAAATTTGTGGTGCTTTTTATGATGCTACATTCCTAGAATTCCCTTCAGTAGCTTCTTATTGAACTAATTTATCCTTATTTTGGTCCAAGATGAACATTCCTAGGCACTTACCCAAGAATAATAAGTACATCCACAAAACCATAATGTGATTATTTTCACTTTTTTCCATAATCATATTCAACTGGAAATAACCTAAATTATTTTCAGCTAAAATGATAAAGAAGAAAGGAACACCACAGCCAGCATCAGAAAAGCATAGTGGCACCAAGGAGAAGCCTTGTCAACAGTATGTTGTCATGGTATGGTATCAGGTCTCCCCTAAAGGTTCTCCCCCACCAGAGCAAGCAGCCCAACCTGGAACTTTTCAACAGCCACTTACATTCCAGCAAATGGTGAATCATGGGGAAAACATGGAGAACAGAGGGAGAAAAAAGAGGAGCCTGTGGACCCGGATACAGTAACTGGAAACTGAGAAGAGAAACAAAGTAGGACTGGATGTAGTATTTCTAAAAATACATAATAAATAAGCTGATTAAATTTAAAATAGGATGAACCTAGAGAGATCTACGTCACTGTATATTGTAATTATTGGAAAACAAAGATGCAGAAAAAGTTTTAAAGGTATTAGGGAAAAGACACATAGCTTATTGGAGAATTCAAGTAATAGTAGATTTCACGTTTGAAACCTTACAAGCCAGAAAGAAGTGACACTCTATTTTACAAGGGTTGAAAACAATGTCAATCTTAAATTCTATGTCAGGAGAAATGCTTTTAGGCATGAAGCAGAAATAAAGATTTTCAGATGAAAGAAAAATAAATTTGTCACAAGCTATAAGAATGACTAACAGAAGTTCTTCAACAAAAGTGAAATGATAACAGTAAATCATGGAGTATCAGTAGGAAGAAAGAAGAAAAGAAAGAAAAAAATTAGCAAATACACTGAACAATACTTCCATTAATTCATGGTCTAAATTATATGATGATTAAAATACAAGTATATCAACACCTGAAGCTTGAATCAGTGCTATTGAAAAGAAAGAAAGGTAAACTGAGTCAAATGAATCTCAGATTTATATATTTAACTCAAAGATGTAAAACTCTGATATCATTTCATACAGTGGTGCGGTAATCTATAATCTTTCCAAGATAATATTTAATTAAGAATAAACAAAAACCAGACTACTGATGCATACAACTCTGATGTGACTTTCTCAATGCACCGTGATAAATGAAGCAGAACAGACTCAAAGGCTGGAACTGAAGGGCTCTCCTCCAAAAGATGCTCTGGAATGTGCATGTCTCAAGGACAGAAGGCAAATCATTGGTTGCCTGGGGATAATGGGAGGAAAGATTTGATGACATCATGGCATATGGAGACATGGATTTCTTTATCTTGATTGTGATGGTAGCTACATGATTATATCTATTAACCAGTATTTACAGATATTGTATCTGAAATGGGTAAAGTTTACCTTATGTAAATTATAGCCCCAAAACTCTAATAATACATATCTTTATTTTTATTACCTCTGAATATCTGGGGTAGCTCATCCTTATCTCACCTCGTAAGGCTCTACTATTGCTTGAATGGAAAAAGTTCACTTAGTGTCTATTTGGTCATATAATTTCCAGTAAAGATACAAGAAACTATACCATCTAAATAGATTTTCTTTGTTCTTCCTCAAATATTCCCCATGATCACCTTCATGGTTCTCCAACTGTGATATGCATAAGTATGTTCACTGCTGGATGTGTAAAAGGAAAATAAGCTTTGGTGTGTGTCATCAAGGCCAAGGGCAGTGAATCACGTGTTTCTTTGTGTTCATGTCTGGTTTGTTTATTTTCATAACTGTAATGCAAACAGTATTTTTATAAATGAATATGCTTTTTAGAATTAACGTACTATTGAATCTCTGCCTCTGTAGCACAAATAGTCTCTAGGTGGGCCATAAAATAAAAGTTATATGTCTCTCAAATTTTTTCATCATTCTAGGTTCTAAATCACACTCTCCATGAGTCTGTCTTCTAATGCATTTTCCACTTACATAATGTGTTGGTTACTTTTAAAGAAATAAAAATGAAACTGGAGATTGTGACTCTTAATACCTTTTTATGTTGCAGAACGTTCAAATAAAATATTTTCATGTTTTTCAAGCTGTTCAAACAGAATTTCAGGAAACTTAATGACATCATAATAGAGTACATAAAGATTTTCACTGTAAAAAATTTAGAATCCCTGAAAATTTTAGCTTAAAAGTTATCAAGCAAATTTGTATGGTCAATTCTGGCAGATTGTTAAGTCATTACCTATAATTGGAATAGTAATAAGTTACATTTATTAAGTACTTACTTCCTACTGTGTACTCATTTATATTGCCTCTGAAGTCTCATTTTATATTTATGATAATCCTATGAGAGAATTCTTACTAGTATCCTAACATACAGAAAGTGGAAGTACAAAGATGTTTAATAACATTTTGTGGGTCATAAAACAGTAAGCAGTAATACCTTCTTGAATGTACTATGCCACTTGTAAGACAATTGTGAGAAAACAAAACTCACCAATCTCTGCAACAATAGCAAAGAATAATAATTAAAAACCTGATTACTGACTACTTGCATACTAGAAAATCCATTTGTAATATTTCTAGCTGCATTGCATTACAAGATGAATTTGAATCTTTTGTATTCATTATTTTCAGTTGGACATCAGAAAATGGAAGGATTAGATATTGCAATGGACTGATTACATATTGTAAAAGTGTAAATATTAGAAACAGTGTGGTAATTTTATGGGTCATTTAGTGGGGCCATGGAATGCTTAGATATTTGGCAAAAACTTCTTTATGATTCTCTGTGTGAAATGTTTATGGACTGAGATTAAGGAGGACAATTAATGCAGATTCCACTCCTCAGTGCTGGTGAACCTCTTCAGCTTGTTATAGTCCTGGAAAAGGAAAATAGCAGAGATGATAGAGCTTTTTCTCTACCTGTCTCACTGGACAGAGACATGGACCTTCTGCTGCACTCAAACTGAACTTGTGCCACAGGTGATCCTGGTTCTTGTGCCTTTTCATATCAACTAGGATTTTCACCATTGTCTTTCCTGGGTTCTAATTTTCAGACACAATATTGTGGAACAATCTCCATGGTTGTGTGGCCCTTCTGTATACAAATTTTCTTTTTTTTGTATCCTAGTGGTTCTGTTTTGATGGTGATGCATGATTAGTGCAAGTATGGAGACCAGAGTTGCAATTAAAAATCACAATGTCCTGCCATGATCACTATGTCTTCATGGTCACTTACGTCACATTAGGGTTCAGTATTAACCCATGTCAGCAGCAATAAGGATTCGAAGGAGGATGCTGGAGGGCTTTAGCCACCATGAAATCTTAATAAGCTTCTTCAAGACCCTAATATTCTAAATAGCCCACACAATGCCAAGGTTCAATGAAAGTGCCACCAGTAAGAGTTCTCTGGATTCTTTTTATGTAAGAAAGTCAGAAGCCAGCACTGAAGAGTAGTATGGAAAATAAAGGGCAGTAATATTTCTGTTTTCCTTTCTTATCCCATTGCTCCATCCCTTCTTGATGGTGATGCGTGTGTTCACACACACATGCATGTGCACATCACAAGGGTACGTGAACACATGTCCAACACACCTCTTAGAGACAGGAGTAAAATACAATATGGTGGAACAAGGAATATATTTTCAGAAAAATTTAAGCTCTCCAGTTCTCAGGATAAATCTTGACTTTTAACCTGAAAATTTCATATATGAAAAATTCATCTTAAAGCACATACAATTCATATTTTAGGATAATTGTTAATTTGATATTATTGCTATTCCATGAAAACTGAATTGAATGCAGTCATGCTTTCACTTAACAGACACACAATTATCATTACCAGAAAATTGTGCGGAAGAGACTGCCTCTATACGCTTCCAGACACACTTTTACGTACTCTATAAAAAGCTCTTGCTTTGCCGATTATGCTTCTCCTGCCTGGTTACTCAGGTACCCTTTATGTCACACTAATGTCTGTGAAGGTCAATCTACATACACATTGCCGGGTAGCATTAGTGATTTCCAATGTTTCTTCCAGATTCTTCCTGAAGACCTGTCACTAGACACACTTGCCTATGGAGCTTTAGGTTGGGCATATTAGGGTTTATTTTACGGTGACAGGTCACTAAAACTTGCCAGGGCTACATTAACACTAGGCTTGCATTTTGCTTTTCCATTTGTTTTAACCTTAATGAAGCCTTGTGCTGGGAAGATGGACTGGCACACAAGAAGGATGAGTCATTACCACTCTGTGCAATCCACACGGAGACGTTAGTACCTCAATTCCATCTCCTCTGCTTTTTCTTTTTTTTAAATCTGAGTGCCAGGTGGATTTTACATTTCTTCAAAATGTTTCCACTAATCAAGGATCCATTCCAGCCTTTTCTCTTCCTCTAAACTACTGCCTCTTCCCTTTTATTTCTCTTCTATTCAGATAGAAAAAAAGAAAAAGAGAGAGAGAGCACTTCAGGAAGTATTTGTATTGAATTTTTGTTTTCCTTCCCCAGGAAATCATGAGAAATGTAATTGTACAGCAGTTGGAGATGTTTCAACCTAAATTGATACAGTTATGAGACGAATTGTTAATCTTTATTTCTTAGGTGCAATACAGGAATTAACGGAGGAAACAAAAGTACACTGAGTTGAGCTGTTGGTGCTAACATATTTCAGATGCATGCTTATTGACACAGGTGTTCTTTTAAAGACTTTCTTTAAAAAAACAGTTTCCATGGTAACTGTACCATATCTAAGACCAAAAAGAACTAACTTCAGTATAAATTCATTAGCTTCCATTTGTATTTAGATAATTCAAATATAATACAACAAAAATAATTGGTGCTAACAGTCACAATTATTCAGCTCTTGCATGTTGGCTTTTGTGGTACTTGTACATGTGCCTTTCTGACTCAGTGCAGAGCTGGTGTGGGTGTTAGGTGGACAATGTTTTTTTCTGTCTTTTAGGGGCTATACAAAGTGAGAGACAGGCACAAGTGTGTAAGTAGGTACATTTCCTCCCACCTCCCACCTGGGCTATTAGAAAACTACAAACTTTGCTAACCTAGAAGGTAGCTATATTAGCTGTAGTTTAGGATGTATATGCTATATCAATGAATTTCAAAAGCTCCTTATTTATTATCAACTATTTTGTTTCCTGTATTGTACATTTCTGTCTCTCTTTTTTTGCTGGTTCTTTTTAAAAACATTATATTCTATTAATATTTAAAATATTCTTTCTCTGTTGTTTAGGTAAAAATTGTTTTCTTAAGATCTTTGTCCTCTATTTACTTTCCTGTATATGCAATAGTACTAAAATTGATGAAAATATTGTTTATCTTTGCTAGGTTTTATGTTTGTGGAAAACACTTCTAAGTCCTTCCCTTTCCAACTTCATGAATAAATGTATACACATTCGTTCATATACATTCAATTATATTCCATTCTTTACCCATTTAATATAAATCCTATACTACTAACTTAAAAAATAAATGTTTTGATATCTTAAAGAAAAAGATCTTTGTTTTGCTATTTTATACATAAGTCTTAGCTCCTTTTTCTGTATGATTTTATATAAAAATATATGAGGTAATATTATATATTTCATACTGTATATACATTTATATAAAATATGTGTAATAATAATAATGCATAATTTAGGATAATTTTCCCAGGTTTTGTTAAAGATTTTATTGAAATATTGCCTGTTATAGTACTGTTTTGGGGGAATAATGTTGGATACTGGCTGTTTTTGTCATCCTTATTCTTCAAACTGTGCGTTTGATATTTCTGGCAATAGGGTCACCTTTGTCTCTATGTAGAATTTCTCATTTTCTGCTCAGTAAATGTTTTATGTTTTGTGCGTGATTTCCTAGATATTTTGTTTTGTTTTTACTATTTTGATGTTTTATCACTACGGTTTTCTAATTGCTTTTATTGTTGCATAAGATATTTATAATTTGTTCTTGTATTCAGTCTTTTTTATTTTTAAAGAGGGTAAAATTAAACATAACAAAACAGAACAATACAGATTGTATGATAACAATGTAAGAGACACAGATTTCAAAGCAAGACAACCAGAGATCATCACTGTCTATCATATTGTCTCTTGTTTTCTTCCAAATAATTGTCCATATCTTCACATACAATGAATTCATACAAAACAAAATAGTATAGAACTGATCAGAATAGAATGATGAAGGCATTTTAGGTCTTCAAGACCAGACAATAAGGAAGTCAACAATGGCTGCCATAATGACTCTCATTGTCTTCAAAATAGCTGTCCATACCTTCATGTATGTTGAAATTAAACAAAACAAAATGGACTAAAATCACTCTGATCAAAGAATAATAGTATTGCTGGATTTCACATCATGATGCTACAGAATCAGCACTGGGTACCTTAGTGTCTTTTCCTTCACAGTAGCTCTTCATTTCATCATGCATTATACTATCAATTCTCATAAACATTTTAGAAGTTCTACGTATGCATAAGTCTCTCTACATGTATACCTATCCTTTCTGTATTAGAGAGAAACAAAAACAAACCAAGACAAAACAAAACTAATTCCTAGAAAAACACAAAACAAAAAAGACATATAAAAAACAATAGCAAAGAACTCAGAACACTGACAATATAGGCCTTCAAAACAAGGTGGTATGAGCATAACTAGAGTTATTATTTTACATAATGATCTTCAAGAGTCCCTCAGATCACCAAACAATAATATGCACAATTGTTCCAATCCTATGAATGTTGACTATTTTGTTCCAAGCACTTATAGAGTTTCTAGCACAATCATCTTAGCTATCCTAAGTGTGTTTATATAATTTTAGACACTTTTTCTTTTCCTTCCTTTTTCTTTATCTTCATTTTCCCTGAGATATTATTTTTCCCCTTTAAGCAAATTCTTATCCTTTCACTGTAATTATTGAGTTTTTTGTCTTATGTACTCTTACCATTTCTTATACTAGGGAGACTATCTGGTATTTACGTATGTGAGTTTGATTTATTTTGCTTATGAGTATGGTCTGGAATTGCATCCATTTACTTATAAATATCTCCATGTGATCATTCTTTATAGCAGAGTAGTACTCCATTGTGTAAAATAACACATCTTTTTTACCCATTCTTCAGTTGATGGTCATTTAGGTTGTTTCCAAGATCTGACTATTACAAATTGTGCTGCTATAAACATGGGTGTACATATATCACTGTGATATGATGTTTTCCGTTCATCTGAGAATATGCCCAGAAGTGGAATAGCTGGGTCAAACGGGACCTCCCATTCCAGCTTTTTGAGGAATCTCCAGACTGACCTCCACAGTGGTTGCACCAGTCTACACTCCCACCAACAGTGCAGAAGAGTTCCTTTTCCCCCACAGCCTCTCCAGCATTTGGTGTTGGTAGTTTTCTTTACCCTGGCCATTCTTTCTGGAGTGAGATGGAATCTCAGTGCTGTTTTAATTTGCATTTCTCTAATGACCAATGATGCTGAACATTTTTTCATGTATTTATTTGCCATTTGTGTTTCTTCATCTTTATATTGGATGTAAGATGCATATCTTGTATCCTATATAAAAATGTACACAAAGTGGATTATAAGCCTAGATCTCAAATTTTTCCAAAAGGAAGTCTAAAAGAAAATCCAGTGTTTTTTTTTAAGCAAAGATTTCTTAGCTATAATATCAGTAGTATGATTTATAAAAATAGTATTGATAAATATATCCTCAAATAAAAGAAGAGTTTTGGTCTTTTCAGGCAGTTTCAAGAAAATAAAAGGGAACCCAAAGACTGGCAGAAAATAAGTGCACACCACATATTTGTAAGAGCTTGTATTTTAAATATAAAATGAACTTTCAAAACATAAAAAAACCCACATCCACCTCTTAAAGGAGGAGAGATCTATTTCATTTCAGCTGTAGAGGTCAGTCCCTAGCCAACTGGCTTCAATGCAAGGTGACATGGTAGAGAAGAAATGGCATGAAGTAGTAGAACTTAATTGGTCAAAACATTTAAACAGACACTTCAATAAATATGGTATTCAGATTGTAAAATATACGTTAAAAAGTGATTCACATCTTAATTATTATGGAAATGTGAATAAAAAACAGAGCGAGAAATCACTTTATACTTATTGGACTGGTAAATAAAACTGATAATACCAGTACCGACAAAAGCAAGTGAAATTCTCATATATTGCTGATGGGAATGAAAAATAGTGCACTTGAGTGGGAAGAAAACCAAGAAGTGTGTGGTCAAGGGGGTCATATATAACAGGCAAAAGGAAGAATCCAGATTTTCCTTGAAACAGTTCAAATGTTGCTGAGAATTCAGGTGGTACAAATAGCAAAGTTGACACTGGAATATGCAAAAGAAATAATATTAAGACATTAACAACAACAATTTGAGCAATAAAAATGAAAAGATATTAACCAGATTGGATTAAAGAGAAAATTTAATTATGGAAGTGATGGTAGTGAGTAAGAGTGTAATCTCACTAGCTTTTGTAGTCAATAGAGAAGGACTAGGACTATAGCATGGGGAGGGTTTTCTGAAAGTAGAAGATAGTGGATTAAATTCAGATTTCCATGCAATTGAGACAGTAAGGAAGAACTTACTGCTTCACAACACAGGAGTAACTTTAATACTAAGATTTTGCACCAGTTGACATTGTGATGTGGTATACAGGCACTGATCATTAACCCAAAATTAATCTACTCATTGTGGAGTATCCGTAGAACTAACAATATGGACCATTCCTCTAGATTAAAGACAGACAACTAATGATCTAAGCCATGCCCTCCACCATTTCACAGTGACTATTTCTGGAAAGCCAGACTTATAAAAACATGACATTTTTCTGAAATCTGATTCAGGAGTCATCTAATCATCTCAAACCTGAGGTTTGAGTTTTGATGTTTGTTGGAGGGGCACATCTCTTGAAAATAAAGAATTGTGCAGCCCACTTTGCTACAGCAATCATCTTCTAGCCATGAATGAAGTCATTTTATGATGAAGCAACCAAAATCAGAAGAGTTTTAGAGAAGAGTTTGAGTCAAGTGAATCACAGAGAAATGGAGCAAGGGCACTGATCACATGTTAATGAATAAAATACTTGAGATGCAATCAATAATCAATCTTTTAGACTTAAGAGACTTATGTCTATTTTCCTATGGAAAGACTTATATTTTCTTTCCTAAATGCAACACATATATGCACAGAGGGTTTTACAGAATATATTCTCAGTGGGGTCAATTTTCCTGCCAACAAGGTGAAAGTGGCTTGTCTGCAAAACATAGTGTTCTCTGGAGGTTTGAAACATAGATAGATGTTTATTATGGCTCATATTTAGATCCCCCCCAAAACAATAAACTTCATGTACTCATTGGTAGCGCTTTTAGGAGGTGATTGGATCATGAGAGCAGGATACTCATCTGTGGATTAGTCCACTGCTGAGTTTATAGCTAAATGTGATTTGGGAGATGAAGGATGGTGGGAGGAGCTGGGTCACTGGAGGTGTGTCCTCGAAGTGTCTATCTCTCTACCTCCTTCCTTGATCTCTCTCTGCTTCCTACTTCATGCCATTTCTTCTCTACCATGTCACCTTGCATTGGAGCCAGTTGGCTATGGACTGACCTCTACAGCTGAAGCAAAATAAATCTCTCCTCCTTTGAGATGTGGACGTTGGGTATTTTGTCACAGTAAAGTGAAAGTAACAATCATGTATAGATGTAGCCACAAACATAGCTAAATCTATATAAATCATGGACAGAAAATACACAGTATATTTGTTATGAGAAAATCAGGGGGGGGAAGGATTCTAGTATAAAAGGCAGAGAAACATAGCTTTCCAAGACCCTGAAAACACCCCTTTCTTTTACAGGGGTGAAGACAGAGAGTGGAGCGTAGGTTCATCTACACCACGAGCCTGGGTGAACAGGGCACGAGGAAGTTCTAGTATCGTTCTATTTCCTAGTGAAGAAATTGAATATGGTTACTTTTGGGTGATAGTGGTGTGGAGAGTTTGCAGCTGTGACAGGAGATGACCTCCGAATCACAGCAGGTTCCCAGAAGATGAGGAGCCCTCTGAGTGTGGCTGCTGAGGTCTTGCAGGTACATTTTACCAAGATCACTGTCCACACCCACAAGGTACAGGTTATTAGTGGCAAGTACATTCTCCAGAGCCTCCATTCTTGTAAGACTGTCTATTTATCTTGGCTGCTACTGGAAAATTTACCAAAGTGTGTAGTTCACATCCTGATTCAATTTAAGTATCTGAATGTTCAATGACAGCCAGTAATGACTGTAATTAAAGGCATCTGCAATTTAGAACAGTGTCTCTCAATTTATAAAGATGTTGCAAACACTGTCCTAGTTAATGATTTTATTTTGTAGACCTGCATATAGGTCTGTATGTATACAAATGTTAACATGTAGATACATACAAATCCAAAATATGGTTAAAAATGTCAAGCACATTTTTGCCATGCACACTAAAAAAGTCGTACCATTTATAACCTCTGTTTTCCTTGAATAGAATAATCATTTAAGTTGTGATTTTCTTTTTCTTTTTTCTCTACCACAAGTACAGGCAAGATTTTGAGTTTTATTTTAAAAATCAGTGTACTCTTTTGAAAAAGCAAGCAGTCAAAAAGTGGCTAAGATAAATTGAAAGTCAAGGAAGATTTGAAAGACTATAAATAGACCCAGGTTTTCTCATCTCTCAAAACTAGACTAAAACAAATTTTAGTAAAATATCTTCCATGTAATATTTAAATTTTCTATTATTTAGAAACCAGAAAATATGCATATAAACACTTCTCTGTGTAATATACTACAGAACTATTTTTGACCATTCATATATGGCATTTACCAATATTTTTTCCCAAGGACTCAAGTGTCAATGGCTTGATCTCAACAAATTTGTCCTCAGCCCATGCTTGTCCTACATGCTTTCACTGACACAGAGTGGAGCCCTCAATCTCATCAGCAAACAGGTGGTAGGTAAGTAAATAACTTCACCCCAAGAATGTACTAGAGAGTGGGATGCTCTGTTCTGTTTACTCAGCCAGGAGTATTTCACATGAAAAGTCTCCCATCTGAGTTTCAGAGTTTCTAATCAGCCACAACCCGATAGATTTCCTTTGTTTCCACTGTCCATCAGAAAAGATCAAGCTGATTGACAAGCTGATATCAATCTATGTGTGTGCTTATTTATAAGAATTACTACAAATGAGCTTTTATCATTAATCCTCTACTGTGACACCATTTATTTCTTTTTTCTTACTTATCTAGAAGTCAGATTATACTAGAAGTGAGAAGCGAAAGACAACTCTTGGGAGTGTCTCAAGGAATAAACATGGCAAAAATGAGGAAATGAATAATCAAAGTACACTGACTCTGCACCTGATTGGCTCCTGGCGCAAGGCCCATTGCAGTAGATACTTGGGGTCCTGAAGCAAGATTAGCAAACTTTCAGAAAGCAAAAGTGAGGTTCAGCAAGTTACTTCCTCTCCTCTTAGCATTTCTTATCCTGTGAATTCATTAAAAATCATTAGAAGTTTGGGAATTTAAAGATCACTGTAGAAAGACTAATCAACATTAACATGGCCTTGAGATTTGGTATTAAATGTTCAATCATCATGCTTCTTTCTCTTCCCATATGGCACAGCAGATTATTTTCAAACTCAAGAAAGGATGCTACTCTTTGTAATTTTTAGAGAGAAAGAACTAAATATATATCATTAGATGATGAGATTTTAGGAAGAAAGCATCACAATAAATGCAGAGTAACGATTATACTCATGCATTGCCTAAGATGGGGATACTTTCTTAGAGATACCTGTTTAGGCAGTTTAGTAATTTGAACATCATACAATATAATTATACTAACCCAGATGGTTCATCCTAGGCTACATAGTAGAACCCACTTGTAATTTAAAATTTTTTTTCTTTTTAAATATTTTTGTAAAAGTTAAGGCTCAAACAGAAAGTGAGAAATAAACCAATGTTGCTATAGTTTGGAAGTTGAATATACACCCAGATTCCATTTTATTTATTTTTAAATGTAATTAACTTTATTGGTACAACTTAGATATATACAATGAACATATTCATCATAGGGAATTTGTATGTGGACTTTGTTCCCTTGAATTGTCTTTAGTTTTCCTCCCATTCCCCTGGCCTCCCTTCAACACATCTTCCCTCCTTATTTACAGAGCTTTGTTTCTAATTTATCTTTCTTTTCTCTTTTTCTCTTTCACTTTCTTCCTTTCCCCTTCCTCCATACCTAGTTCTGCTTTCCTTTTGATAAATTGTTTTTCCATATCTCTTTTACAATTTGGTTCTTACTTACACTTTCAGTTTCTCCCACAAGTGAAACAATGTGATATTTATACTTAAGAATATAGTCTCAAAGTCCACTCATCTAGCAATAACTGTTTCAAGATTAACCTTCTTTATGACAGAGTGGTACTCTACTATGTTAAAAAGTACATGTTTTTTTTTATATATATTCACTGTTTGATACAAAATCCCTTTTTAAAATCTTGATTTCCAGCCTGTGGGGTTCCTAGGGAGTGATGAAATTTTTAAGAGGTAGAGCCTACTAACAAGTCCTTAGGTCACTGAGGGTATATTATCAAAGGGGATTACAAAAGCCCAGACTAATTCTGCCTCTTTGCTTCCCAGCTATAAGGTGAGGGCTTTTCCTCTCCTTTATACTCCACCATAATGTGCTACCTCATCACAGGCCCAAAGCAACAAGACCAGTCAATTTGGACTGGAATCTCCAAAACCATGAACCAAAATAAATCTTTTATGTTTATAAGTTAATTGACTCAGATATTTCATTATAAAAGACATAAAGCTGACTAATTCATGTAAGAATAATATCAAGATAAGACTTGTATTTCCCAAAGAGCTGCTTGACATCATTATATGGAACTTACTGCAGGAGCCATAGTTGGAACAAACATAGTAATCACCGAGTTACTGTGAGAGACAAGCATAGATGAAGAAAGGAAAAGGATTTGAAACAATTCACTGGTAAAACGAAGACAGAACAAAAAGAAAGAAAAAAGAGAGAAAGGAAAGAAGGAAAGAAAAACAGAAAAAAGGAGGGTAGGAAGGAAAGGAAAAAAGAAAGGAAGGGGAGGAGGAAAGGAGGGAGGAAACAAGGGAGAAATTGGCACTTTCTTTATCACTACAGATAGAAAACACTTGGGACATAGAAGAGATATCTGCATGTTTCTCCAGATAACTGTGCACCATTTGACAATAAGCAGAAATAACTCCTGGACTCCAACTCTTGGAATGAGCCAAAGAACAACTTCGTCTTCTCATTCTTTGCTCTTCAAGTTTCTAGTACAGTGCTCAGTCCACAGTAGTTAAGCATTCATTGATATCGATTTTTAATTAATTAGAAGAATGCAGGTAAAGTGCTTTATGATCCACCTGAGACAATGGATATTGTTTTTGGCACTGTCATAAAATCCACTTACTGAGGGGGGTTTTTTGCATAGGTTCATACATGTATTGGCTAATTATTTCTGTGTTTGATTAAACCAGGTTCAATATTTACACCAAGATGCACTGAGCCAAACTCTAAGATATCCTACATCTACTTACAGTATATAAATTGCAACAAATATGCTATGAGAATAAGGGAAACAATATATTTCCCTGAAGAACTTATTAGTTGCCAATTATCTAAAACTGGCTAGGAACTTTAGCTAACTATTCACTGGTTCCTTCCTGCATACACTGTACAAAGATCAATTGCCACCACTGTCAGGGAGAGACAATAAATAGTTTCTTTGATTAGGGTTGAGTCTATGAAAGTTCATAGTGGTAAATTTTGACAGAACATTTCACCTAGTCTGGCTTAAAAGTTATTGATTTGAATTTGGATCCTGAGAAACACTATTATAAATACTTTGTTTGCTACAGAACTTGCTACAAAAAGGAAATCAGACGCCAGAAAAAAGAAAAAAAAAAGCTTAGAAGTGCAAACTCAGGCCAGGTGAATTTACTCACACATAGGGTGACAGCCCAGAAGGAGGTTCAGGAGAACCATGGAGACAGAGTCAGAAGGAGCATAAACTTCTTAAATTCATAGACTTCAGTGCTACAGTTGAGTAAATGGACAAATTTTCTTATCTTAAAAAAAAACTGAATGTAAAGAACAGATATACAAAGAAAATTGCTCTTGATTGCTTTTAGTTTAATGATAGTTTCATTTAAAATGCAATATAAAGACGACAGAACATTTGCAAAAACAAAATGTAGAATAGGAATGACAAAAATTATTGTAATACAATAACATAATCTAAAATTTGCAAAGTCTATATTTTGGAATATATGCAGAAATAAATGCACAAATATGTCAAAGGTAGTATATGTTTGTATACAATGTAGTATTTATATTCTGTTTTTCTTCACTTGATATTGTATTGAAACTTTGTTGTAACACTTTAAAATGTTCCCTTACACTGGCTTCTTAATATGTAATTGGCCTTCTGTGATTTATTTAAACAATTTATTTGTTGGTACTGGTATTATTTTTACTGTTAAAAAAATTTTTAGTGTTATTTTAGTTTATTTTTGTACAGGCAATGAAACTCAGGATCTCACACTTGCCATGCAGCATGTAGGCACTGTGCTGCTGAACTTTGGTCCAAAAACATTATCTTATAAAAATGTGGGGCCAAACATGTTAGGGGTAATTACTGAAATATATAAATATATTTGTATATACTGCTTTCATAGTGTAAATTTGTAGAAATAGATTTATATGAACTAAAATTTGAAGAATAGATGTCTTAGTTACCTTTTGCATGTTGAGATAAAACACCCAACACCCAAAGTCAAAAGAAGAAAGATTTATTATGGCTCAAAGTTTGTAGAAGTTTCAGTCCCTATTTGGCTGACTCCAAGGTAGGGTGGAATGGCTGAAGGGCATTGCAGTGGAGAAACACTACATGGCAATGCAAGGCAAGCAGAAGACAGCAAAATAGCAAAGCAGTAGAGCAGCAGAAGCTGTCCATATAGTCTAACCTGGCTGTAAACATATTTATTGATTGGTGTCACCCAGCATCAGGGTAGGGCACCCTTAATTCCAGCCTCACACTCAACCCAAACATCATCTTCTTAATTCCAGCATTACACACCCTAGATCAGGTCACCTCCAAAAACTACCTAGGATCACAGGAGGCTTTGGGATGGGGGAAGTGGGCAAGATACAACTCACAACAACAGATGTTGGCTTTCAAGGCACAAAGTAACTGAGTGTCAAACCCAACCCCCCAGTAAACAGACTTGATTTCAACTGATTCTGCTGCTCAACTGCATGTGAGTGAGCAGGTGATAGAAGTTTTTACAGTTTATTTTTTCCAGTGAGTGCACTCATCATAAAAAAATACTTGTGCCTTATAAATTATTAGACAAAATAAGTGACATAAAACATACTACTTCTTTGTAGAATTCCAATACATAATATAAACACTCATAAAGATGACTATTCTCATTTTAAAATAAAATATATCCTGTATGAAATGGGCTGTGATCCTCATTTTGACCTGAATCCCCATGCTGTTTTTACTTTAGCTGAGAGTTTAAAATGCCTACAAAGTCTAAAGATGTATTGATTACACTGATTCA
The DNA here is from genome assembly GCA_004027455.1 of Hydrochoerus hydrochaeris. Taxonomy (NCBI): domain Eukaryota; kingdom Metazoa; phylum Chordata; class Mammalia; order Rodentia; family Hydrochaeridae; genus Hydrochoerus; species Hydrochoerus hydrochaeris. Next base: position 27,048 of record PVLA01002229.1, on the reverse strand, counting down.
CTTTGGTGTGTCTGTTTTCTAATTTGGTTTAGTGGCTGACAAGGTAAATGTGCCACATCTGTGATGATAATTGCTTCACATACATTTGAATAGAATAAGGAACAGTTTGCCAGTTCTATAAATATTGAAACCTTTATCCCAAACTTTCCAGAAACTATACAAATAGACTTCCAACAATTGCCACTGTGCTGTGAAGCTCAGAGGATATAATCATACTGTAGCACCCTCAAAGGGTTTTCTGAAAGTTTTGGCCTGCAATTGTGAGGACAAATGTCTGATAGCTCAGCTGTGATTATTTTCAAATATTGCCCATGGTGAGTTTGAACTCATTATGCACCATCTCTACCACCAGTGAGAGGCTTAGAAATATCAATGCATGAATCTCTGCCACAATAATTTATCAGCAAAATGCATGTATATATGAGGGCATTGTCAAATTTTTTTAGCACAATGTGCACAAAATACATAATGAAAGCCATTTTTTTCTTCTTGTCTGTGATTACAGAAAGGATTTATTTTCTTCCCCTATTTCTAATTGCAACATTACTAGTGGATCCTATGCATCAAGTATCAACCATGTGTTGTGTACTTTAATTTATTAGTTTATATGTAATGACTGCTAGCTGTGAGACAATAACCAACAGATTATGCATTGTCCAGACACGCCCAATTATTTGTTGTTGAGGATGAGCTTGAGAATTAAAGAAGGAAAGAAACACAAGTATAATACTTTAATGCTTTTTATCACTCACAGGTAACTATATTAGACTTTGCAATTCAAACTAACAAGTATGATCAATTAGACACAAACTCAGGACAGCAAAATTGAAGGCCTAGGATAGTCACCATGTAAATGCCTGCAAATTCTGTCTGTGGCAGATGCAGTAAACAGAGCTCCACCTCCTTTCTGATAAAGTCATCAAGGCTTTACAAAAACTCCGTAATTTAAGGAGCATCTGCTGAAATTTGAAATATACTTGGCTGTTCATATATAGTACTCCGGAAGTAAAGCTTGGAAGAAAATGCTCAATATTATAAGTTATTACCAATATTTAAGAAATAAAAGTGCATAACTTTGCTTCTTTAAAATTGTAGCATTTTTCAACCCATTCCAGGAAACAGATACCCAGAAGTGGACAGGTACCCAAGAGGGAACATGAATCCAATAGTGGGTACCTACCCAAAAATAGACATGGACTCAACAGTGGATGTCTACACTACTCTTGCTAATGTCACTAATGGCTTTCATATTGAAAAAGGCAGTAGTTATTTTTCAGTACTTATCTGAATTTCCAGCTGCTTTCATCACAACATCCCACTTTCTTCTGAAGACATTTCCTCATTGCCACAAATGACAGGTATTCCTTCCTCATTCAGCTCTTTGTCAGTCTCCTATATTAATTTAATTTCAATCTCTTTTTGAGAGCTCCTCTTCCTCTAGGTTGTCTCCAGATTCTGAAATTGAAGTTTACATCATCTTATATAACGTAATGCTATGGATTTTAATTGTACATCTCCACATCAGATCTTCAAATTTGCCTAAATGATTATGTGTTACTATTGATCTCAGAGCTGTCTTTAAAAAATAACCAAAGCCACACATTTGAAGCATCAACTACTAATCTGTTACTTTAACAGTGTTTCCAGAAAAACGTCATCATTGTGACTTTTCTCCTTCATTTTTTTTCTTAAGCCAAACACTAATAATTATCACTTATACATAACTGGAATCCATCCACTTTGTTTTATAACAAATAACAAGACAAGATCAACCCCCCAGTGGGCTAATGTAATAGACATTTATCTGGCTCTTATTCCATTTTTCCCCTAAGAATTTGTTTCCTGCAAAGCAACCAGAATAGTCTCTATAATGTGAAAATGTAACAAACACAGTATAAAATTTCTTTAGCTTCAAATCATTATTCCAAGTTTATAATCTGAAATTTTACTAATATCATCAGATTTTATACAAGATGTATGATTAGACTACAGTAAATGTTTACTTTTTAAAAAATATACAAGTAAAAGACACATTATCATAAACTTACCTCAAATACTCCCTCCTCACTTTGAACACACATCATTTATGCTACTTTCTGAAGTAATTCTGGTAGTTCTATTTTATTAGTGTCTTCAATTATGTTATTTCAGCTACCTCCATGTTCTGAATTTATTTAAAATGTTTTACTTTCATGTTCACATTAACTTTGGGCAAGAGCCAGAAATCATGTGATGCCACATCTGATTAATAAGGTGGATAAGGACATGTTATCATCTTTTTTTATGAACTTGCTTTCACTTCTATGGCACTCAGCAGCAATAGTAGTCACTGCATTTTTTATTGTACCTTCCAATGACACTCATAAAAGAAGACTTCTGGAACTGCTTCAAAAAGTAACAAGAAAGATGAGATAAATGTGTCCAAAGAGAGGGGAATATTTTGAAGAGGATTAATTTCAAATTGCCTTTTAATGAAATTAAGTTTTCAAATTTGACCATTTACCATATACTTATGTATCTATATATTTTAATCATCCCTTGTAATCTAAGCTCTTATACTTTGGTCAATCTGCTTATATGTCTTAATGTTCCCTCTCTTTCTCTCTCTTTTTCTTTCTCTGTCTCTGTTTCTCCACCACTACCTTCCTTTCCTACCTCTTTTTTCTTGTTCCTGCAGTGCCATTTCTTTACAGTTTATCTGGCAGACCTGGCACAATAAATCTTTTAAAAAGTGATTGAATATGTCAAACTCTTAACTCACTAAAGATGCTCACCTATGCTGTGTCCTCTACCTGAAAATCAATTTTATTCAATCTCCAGAATATAAATTATTCTTTCCATTCATGTATGTTGGTATGTGTCTGTGTGTGCATGAGTGCACATGTGTGCTTAATAATCATTACCAGAATCTAGCAATCCAACACTGCTCTCTCTACAAAATCTCTCTTTGAAAGTATCATAGCTTATGACTAAATTTAACCATCTTCCTTCATTCACTACCATACACTACCACACCTACCTCAGAGGCCAACAATACCTTGCATTGTCCACATCGAGCGCTTCAGTGCATATGCCTTCACCTCCCCAGGATCCCCCTATCATTCACCTAGATTTTGCACCCTCTCCCAAGCTCTGTGGAACACTGCAGTCCTTCCCCAAGCCATATGGTGTGTTTTGGCAGCTCCCTGCTTCCCAGTTATTGTCTTCCTGTTCTGGAGTCTCTGGCTTTGCTGTGATGCAGACTCTGGTTGTACACAGCACCTCCAGGAGCAGCCTCGCAGGTCAGCATACATAAATGGACTTTTGGAAGACTGAAGGAATAATTGAGGGGTATATGCCTAATCAGGCATTGTTCTAACCCCAAAAGAAAGGTCCTAGTCCTTTAACAAATGCAGCTAGGTCTACATTGTTAGCCTAGAACCTGTCCTTAGGTTCCCGTATTTTAGAGCAGATCCTCCTATGCTCCTCCTTAGGAAAAGCCAACCGTGACTTGGACCCCACCAAGACCCACAAAGGCAACTGCACACTGGATTTCTTCCAATGGATACTGCATCATTTTAAATCCCACTCTGAGAAATTTGATCACAAATTTTAATTGTGGTTATTAATACCCAGTTCTCATAAAGTCCTTACATAGAGTACTGTCTCGCTTTTACTATCTCATGCCCCAAGTGATGAGACTCCACACCCACACAGTACACAGAAGGGCACCGATGTCCCCTTTCTGACCTGTTTACCATAGCCTATCTGCATTCTCAGAGGCCAGGGAGTTGAAGCCTTTGATGTGCAATAACTTACATGCAGAAAAGTAATTGAATGTGTTTCCAGGGCAATGTTTACTGTCCCTCTACTTCAGCATGGCCCTTCAGAGTGACTTGGTGGGACTCAGGACAAACCAAACACTGTCTGGGGATGCCCCCTTCACTCCCAAGAGCAGCTGGAATGTAATATGCCTGGGAAACTCTCTCAAACTCAGAGCCAATGTTCCTTGGACTCTTACATTTCAACATACAGCCAATGCTAATTCTTTCCATGAAGTGAGGAAAAATATGCTTTTGTGATGGTTTTGTGCCTATGTTCTCAATGGATTTTAACAACTACACTGGTGCAGGTTCTGGAAATTTGCCCTTTAATGTTCCCAGTGAGCCCGAAGTCAACTTGGCCTCTATAGATCTGTTGGCTGTAAATATATGAATTGAAATGGGCTCTGCTGCTTGCCCCTTATCACCAACCAGTCCAAGTGCCTGACTGAGAGCTTCTGGTTACTGTAAAAAACACATAAAATTAATAAAAATCCCTGTGAAAATAAGGATTTCCTTATCAGCCTTCCATCCCATGATGAAGTGGGAGAAATAAAAGTTTTCATTTAGACTTCTAGGAAAAGCCACCAGTGTAAACTTGTACCAAAAAGCATGGAAGACAACTATCCAATAAAGAACACAGTAAAATGATTGCAATGTCACAGGATGAGTGAGAAAGTACTCATGAGTAATAGCAGAGTGCTTTGCTGTCATTAGAGAGCCATGAGATGATTAAAGAGAAAATGTTGCATCTTATCTCTTGGTTTGAAGACTATTGACAGATTTCTTAACTACAACTATTGCTAAATAAGGAGAGCAAAGTCATAGTGACAACTTTGTCCCTGGTATGATCAATATGATCACCTTCTGCTCTATGCACATCTGATCCTGCAAATGGAGATTGGAAGAGTCCATAGCAAGGAAATCCTGAAATTCTTGTTCAAATGAAAAATATGTGCAGTGGTATTAGAGGATGCAATTTCTCATTCTTGTCTACTGGATCATTTTACTGTATTTCAATAAGCCTTGAAATTCCATGCACTTCATGAAGAGAGAATAAAGGAGAGGTCAAGGGTGTGGTTTTATTCCTCCAATTTTTATCCCAAGGTGTTCTAGAAGTTCAATTAATTATAAAATCACTCTCAACATTGAGCATATTTGTCTGACATTTTTCAATAGTGAATATATTAATTTTAAGTATCAGCTCATGAACTCCCTGCTCCCAAGTCTAAAGCAACTTTGCATTAATTTTAAGTATCAAGACATCCAGGTGTCAAAGCTCTCCACTAGGGTATAGGGACACATAGGTGCTTGGGAGCTCTTGTCATTAGCAGTTATATAAAGGTTTCAGGAGAATAACACTCTTCTGTGCTAAACTGTGTTAGCAATTAGAAGCAAAGGCACCAGATACAAAGAGGTTGAAGAACACAGTCACCCACAACTAAATCCTAAAGTGGTCTAGCATTGAAGAAATGCTCTCTAAGGGGTATGTTCACAGGACTTGTCAGTACATTGAATGGATCCCCAAAGCTACCTCAATAGAGCCCTGCTGAAATAGGGTATGTAGTTCCAAGAAGCAAAAATAAAACCAGCAACTGAATAATACTCTCAAAACAAATGCTGGAACAAAGCTTAATGTACCTTGGCTTTATAGGGATTTTATTGTCCTTGATTTCTGCATTCGTAAAACCTTCTCAGGGAATCTGATGATACCAAACCAGGAACTACAATCTGAGTGGCAAATCTGTAGAGGATGAGAAAGCAGTCCCAGAAGTTAACTTATTGTGAACAACAGCTCTAATACATAAATTGCTCTTTTAAAGAAAATCTTTCATGCTAAATCTAAAAGCAGAGCTACTAAACCAGAATGGATCTTTCCAATGACTTCCTTAGTCACAGTCCAGCTGCAACATTCAAATACTCTATCATATTCCTAAAAATCCAGATTTTCATGGAGGTAAAACTCAATTATCATATAAATCTTTGAATACAAGAGTTATAAGAGGTTTCAGGAATATAATATCTAACCTTAGAGTATTGAGCATCAGGTATTGAGAGGGCTATGTATTCAACTAAGAGTTCTGAGACAATTCTCTGGAAGTAGAAGAATATATCATGTTGGTAAAAAAAGAATATATCATGTTGGTAAATGAGTCACATAGTCACATATGCAGTCATTTAAAGAAACAATCACTGCATTTGTGCCATTCTAGAGAGCAAGGAGTATCAACCCAAGCTGAAGCTAGAACATGAGAAAGAATGTATAATTGACAAATAACAGTTTCAAAAGTTCACACACAAAAGATGGAGTGCCAAAGTCTCTCTGTAATGGTGCTATGCTTGGCTTGATATAAATTAAACCAACAAAGCCCATACCCTCAAGACATTTATAATCTAAGATCAAAAAGAGTAGCATTTTGCTTTTGCCATTCCTAGAAACAAAGACATTAAATTCTTTGTCACAGAGAACATTTATGATACATTTTAGGGAAATTTACAAAAAATAACAAAGCAAGATTGAATTGGCATATGAAGGGATCGGGAAATACAGTTGTATTATTCTCTCTTCTCACTCAGGAAATCATCTTTACCTTTGATTTTCTGACCAGCAAAAACTAGAAGACCTGGAAGTCAAATACTTCATATCCTCAGAGAAAAACCAATTGTACTTGTGCAATTTTAGTGTATTTTGCAAATCAGATCTGGAACTCATTGCTTTCTATTGATTCAAAGTTTATTTAGGGTAAAAGTAACAGGCTACATGGACAGTTAACAGATCATGACTCAAATGATAATAAACTCTGCAAAGCAAAGTGGCATCTCTGCTCTAAGTAGCAAACTGACAATGTAGTAGCCACGGGTTCCACAGCAACAATACCTCTGTGGCACTGCTAAAAATAAAACCAGAGTAGGTGTGTAGACTAAGAGAGAAGGAGCATCAGAGAGTAATTATATAAACCCTTGATAATAAGGCCATATTAAAGGGGATAGTTATTCCCAACCTCCACTCGGTTTTGGTGATATTGAGTATGAAAAAATCCACAGCACTTAGCACATTTAATTTAGTTTAATATATAAGTTGTCCTATATAAACTTCCATAAAATAATTACTAAAAAGAGAATTGTGATACCCATGTTTCCTTACAATCATTTATGACCCTGGAAATTGACAGCTATAACAAGTGGGAAGTTAATCATTACAAACACAAAAGATGATTTGTTAAGGAAACAAATTGAATGGATCACGTCTGGGTAGAGAAGTTTCTCTTATCTCTCCAAGTCCAGCTTGCACACATATTATTACCAAACTTTGTCTGTAAGATGTCTCTCTTGACTCTCATGAAAGATTCCTAGTTTAAATGCACAAATTTTAATGTGATACCTCTGTGTATATTTATTTTCCATATTAAAAGAATTTAGGTTCATAGTACAAATGATACTATATGTTACCTTATATCCAAGTGTTTAACATCATTTATCAAATTAATATGACATGGAGAACTATTAGTTCATATTAGTATGAAATATTGCACGTCCTTTCTCCATAGGCTCATAATGATTACCATAATCATGTTTACTGAGCCAGATAGACAAATTCCATCCTGAATTCCTTCTATAACCTGACTTCTTTATTCTTTTAAGAAAATAACATAAAACTAAGATGAGATGAGACAGAGGTGATAGCTTTAATTTCACTTACATTAAAATAGAGCAAGTCCTGTTGACCATGGAATTTCCATCAGACTTTTAAATGTGTTGCCTTTGTTATTACAAGTTCTTACAAATGTTTTGCTTCATGAAAGCAACTTATGATTTTCCACTGTACATTATGCTCAGGGTTTTCTTCTCTGTTTAATGTGACTTTCTGATAATCATACTTCACCAGCTTGGTATCAATGCTTGTATGATATCTAATTTGCTAGTTTTCCTGCTTCCATCATTTACAGAAGTTTGATTCACACTGCAGCAAGACTCCTAGCTCTTTATGCCCTGATATAGTCATAATTTTGTTCACTATATCTCCAACATTGGTCTTATCCTCTATCTCTTGTGCTTGTGACCCAAACTTACCTGTGGCATTGACAAATGAAGAATCTTGGGATATATTTTCCAGCATGAAAGTAATGTGTGAGTAAAGATTATCAAGTGGCATAGAGAAGCAGAAAGTCCAGCGTTTATTTACTTTCTGGATAAAGTCCATTACATGTGATTCTAAGTCTTAGCCACCTTTCTGTGACCTTAGGATGGTTAATAAATTTTCCTTTGCACACAGAAGACAAAGACAATGCAAGACAGATTTATCACAATCTAGTTCAGTAACTGCAATCATATCAAGTCAAAACAATGGATCTTCTGAATGCTAAATTAGCATCAAGCATTCATTAGTGTACTTTGCTGGCCTGCATTTAGACAAAGCATGGTAGATCTTTATGATTGTCTAGTGCACAGAGTACAGCAGGATACAATTATTCTCTCTACCAAGAGAATATGTTACTGTCATGTCAAATTATTCACCTTCTGCCGGGGATGAACTTCTCCAGGAAGCTTAAAATGCATCTCTAGTTCTATATGGTACTGAATTTTTGTCATAAAAAAGATAAGGGAAGATTTTTTTAATCTCCTTTCAGAAAAGTCTATTACAATATTCACTGGTGTGATTAGAGAGAAGGGGACTTAAATCTCTTGAATATCAAAGAGAGCAAGACAGCCCTCGGCCATCATCACTTCTCTGCTGCTTTGACTAAGACAGAAGACTCGGAAGGATTCTTCTCATTTTAGCTCTTGGGAAATGAAAGAAATCTTTGATCTTATGTACCTGCATCAGAAATCTTTGTCTATTATGGACATTTTCACCTCACAATGTAACCACATAAGACATTTTCAGAGATGGCAGAAAGATAGCATGGAATATTAGAGAAGCTTTATATTTCATATAAATTATGATATTTGGCTTATATTTAACTCCTGTGTTTCCCTCAATAATTTATATACTGTCTCCTTCCTATTAACTGGTTCATATACCCTATCTCTCAATATCTATTTGTATATAATGGGCTTACTTCTACTAAAAAATAATAGTTTTAAATGATTCCTTCCATATGACCACTTTTTATTCTATAATAACTGAAAATTTATTTTGCTTTCCTCATTAATAAATAAACATGGCAAATATGAAGATTGTCCAACATCATATGGGAAAGGAAACCATTAAGTTTAATACAGGTGTCTGGTAAATGCATTTCTCTTCATTGATAGGAAAATCCATAATGGTTTAATTATACAAATCATAGATTCTCATTTATTAGTGTCTTAGAAGAACTATGCTTAAAAGATTTGATCCACTGTAAGAAAAGCAATATATTGAATGCAATAATGCAGGTAATTAATAGGTGATACAATCATGAACTTACCTACTAACAATGCTACTTTCAAATATGTTTTCTGGTGAGTAGTTAAAATGAATAAAACTAATCTTCCAGACAAACAAATAGCTGTTGCTGGGAAGAGAGGCATGAGTCACAGTTACCACAAAGTCCCACATACCTACCCAACAGTAGAAACTCAATGAAGATTAGTTATGTATTGTAAGAGTAAGTCAATTAATTAGTAATCATTTATATTCTGTTTGAAGTAGACAAGCTAACCTATAACTGGGGAGAAATTGTTTAATTATCTCACTGAGACTGCAGTAAGTTATCCAAGTGAAACAACAATGCCTGGAAAAGCTGCCAGGTTTTTGCACATATGTTCCCAAATCCAAGGCTCCAGATGGCTTTCCTGCTATTTCTGTTGGTGAGGAGACCATTGTCAGAGAAGATACAGTTTCCAGGCTTCTTTCAATTTCAGTCTTTGTTTATTTGTTTTTGGGTGTTATTGTTTTTTCAATACTAAATTAATTCTTTTGCACCATATAAATGAGAACTTTCAGAAAGGCAATAGAAAGAAAATATAAACCGCCCACAACTCCACCACGGAAACTCTCTCTCAGTAATCTCTTACAATATATCAAGTCCCTTTACTGTGTGTTATTGTCTCTCTTTTCCATAAACAGATCATACAATACGTAGTGTTATGATAGGGGACTTTAATCAGATAAAAATCTAATGAAATATGAATCTACAACAGAATTTTAGTAGGATACATATTATTTTATGGGTTGATGTGAATTCTAACTAATGTTTCATAGGTAGATGTGTTGCTATTTCTTAAATGTCTGTTTGTGAACACAGAAATTATCTCATTTGTCTCTTATAATCAAAATAAAAATTTAAAAACAGCTTTGTTTCTTTAGGCTGTCTTTATATATAGTTGTTTGGTTAAGAATTTTAATAAATCTTACTAAATTTCTCTCCCAAAAAATTTAACCTATTTATCTTTTGTCTCAAAAATCATGTTGCATGCTCACCTCATTGTTATAAGTCATATATACTAGGATTCATTTTATAAGTTTTTAATTTCATTAGTCTTCATCAACTGCAGGGAACATAAACAATGTTTGCATATGGTCATCACTCATTCTGTTTCTTCAGGGAATGCTTTTCTGTATTCTTAGGTCCTTATTTCTATAGATACATAGATTTTTCTTATTTAATTTCTGTATCCATTGTTAATATTAGGTATCTTAAAATATCATTAGTCATATATCCAAGAACTAGTTTTATAGTAAGAAGAATTGGCATATTCAGTGTCTAAAAATGGATCTTGTTTGCAGAAAATTTCATGGAACCATTTTGGTGATAGAATATGATCAACACGGACCAAAGGGATTGGATAATTCTTAAAATGGTCACAGTATAATTTAAAGTGACTAAAGACTCCTCACAAAATACAAGGTGGCTATTAGGAGACACCAGGTAGTCATTTGGGCAGGAAACGTGACCAATCAATACCTACATGGGCATTTGTTCACTCATTCATTCATTAACCCACTGGAAAGTGACAGGACTGAATTAATCAAAAGAAGTATTTGAAGTAAGAGTCTTACTGCTATACAACTGACAGTCTGCAAAACAAGTCTTTACTATGTACTTCTCAACTGCACAGGCAGCAATAATCTATCGAGTATGTATCAGTGAAATACAGAAATATATGGAATTATATTAGTGTTTCTCCCTGGATGCTTCCAGTGAGATAAACAGCATATAAATGCACAAAAGAGTTGTCCTTTACTCATCCCTGTGATTGTGTTACAAGCTGCTTTCCTTCTGAATTCCTGCCAAGTATGCATTAGGAACTGGAAAGTTTTGCAAATCATAAAATATGGCTTAAAAAATACTTTACTAGAAAAAAAGCAAGCTTCAAAAGCCAAAGGATGTTGAAAGAATAAAATACAGCCTCCTATTTCCCCTCTCATCTCACAAGAGGCAAGTTGGGGCTAAACAACTGTTATAGAAGAGCATGGGCCCTACTAATCTGTCCATCTATGGAAAGACATGATAAAGTAACCTGAGCTTTCTTACCTCATCCCATTCCCTAAGCCCTTTGAGCAGGGTGCCAACCCTTTGCCAAAATGAGCCAAGAAACCAACTGCCCAGCACCAAGAAAACATGGAACGTGCAGGACTGTACGATCTCCATCACTGAGGAGGAAGTCACTATTACTTTACACAAAGAGAAAAAGGAGCCACGGGCTTTGGATAGTTCACTGTTCAGAAAACCAAAAATGAGTCTAGGGTATGTCTGAGCATTGCTGCTCAGGACACTAAATTTTTGATGATATATTACTATGCTTAGGAATTCATACTACTATTTCCAAGATTTCATTGTGCTATATTATAGTTTCCATGAAGACCTCAACTAGTTCTTTATATTCTGACTTGGACACGGCTATCATCAGTGTCCAAAATCAGGGATTTTGTTTGTTATAAAAGTGACATAATGTGACTTTCAAGGGTAGCCAGTGAATTTTCTTACCAGATCTTCTTGAGAGAGCCTCATTCCTGAGAGCTGTTATCCATGTGATGAACTCAAAAGATAATATATGGAGAATTTACATCTACAGATTCCCACAGATGCCCTACAAAGGTGTAAGGCAACAGCCAGAGCACCTACAGATATGGGACTAGCCTCAGAGTAACATCAGACCAGATGCAACTGAAGACTCATTGCACTAGAACCAGTGTAGAATCTAGCTAAGGTACAAAACCATTGAGAACTGGTTAAAAAAAGTATTGTATTCTAAAGCCAGTGTATAATTAAAGTATTTGCTACACAGCAATCAGTAAGTAGGGTGAACATATATATTTTCTGCACCTCTACAAAAAAATTAAGTGAAAGTATCCATCAGTAAACTATTATGTGTTTCTTTTCAGTGCTGATAGACAAAATGTATAGCCCAGGAGACAATCATGGAAGTGATAAATGTTTCTTTCTTTCTCAACAGCTATCATCTTGGTTCAAACTAGGGGATTCTAAGGAAAACACATTCCAATAATTGTCAGAATCAATTCATATTGATAAAAAAATCAATTGATGGAACATAAAATCTTCCATAATACCAAAAGAATGACAATATATTTCACATTTTAATTAAGTTTTAAAACTTATCTAAAAATGGTACATTCATGTCTGTCTGGCCAAGACAGACTTGCAGATAATAGATGTATTGGTCAGCTTTCTCATTGTTGGGACCAAATATCTAACAGCCACAACTTGAAAGAGGTATTTGTTTGGCTCTTGGTTTCACAGGATTCAGTCCATGGTCAGCTGACTCCATAGCAGAAGCATGATAGTAGATGTCAAGATAGGAAAAAGCTTTATAGTTCATGGCACCATAGAAGCAGAACACAGGAAAACAGTCCCAGGAGACATGGACAAGTATCAGATATAGACCCAAGTTCACACCTCCATTGCCAAGCTAGACACACTCACAAGTGTGCTTTACCAATCCCCTAGGCAGCATTAAAGTCAACCAAGTTGAGAAAGCAGCAAAATTGTCACACACAATTTTCCTTCTTGCTGAGATAACTCCCATTCAAAAAAAAAAAAAAACTACAGAAAGATAATGAAAGATAGTGATTCATAATATAGAGGAAAGAGATAATGTGAATCCTACACCACTGAAGTGTTAACTTTCTTGAAAGGTTTGTGGAGCATAGCATGAGGAAGAAGAATATATGTAGGCAATGTTCTGATCATTTCCCTGATTGACCATAAAAGTAAAAACTATGGGGATACTAAACTGGCAATATTTTTGCAAAATTGAATATTGGAAGTGGGAATGGATGAAGACAAAGAAACAGAGAGATAGAGAGACAGAGAGACACAGAGATGAAGAGTCAGAGAATCAGAGTCTGAGGGGGGAAGAGAGGGAGAGAGACACAGAGAGAGAGAGAGCGACAGAGAGAGACAGAGAGAGAGAGAGAGACAGAGAGAGAGAAAGAGAGAAATTGGATATCTGTAGAAGGTGTACCGGTCCATTTCAAGTAATAGCTATTTGGTATTAGGACTGATCATTGTATGTATGTGAAAAAATTCTATCATATAAGAGCAAAGAATCATCTATAAGCAACGAATAGAAGAAACATTAAAAGCAATCAGACAGAAAAATACCATACTGTGGAGAAAGAAACAAAGTTAAAGAAGGCAGATTTCTCATTGGAAGCAATGAAAGTGAGAAGTGATCAGAGTACCATTTTTGAACTGCTGAAAGAAAAATAAAAGTCTACCAAGTTATAATCCTATGTCTAAAGAAAACATTTTTCAAAAAATAAAAATAAAGACATTTTCAGCTATACTATCAACACTAAGGTGATTACAAGAGAACAATGCTAAAAAGACAACAAAGGAAATAAAAGAAAAATGGAACTGTAGAACAAGTAGAATAAAGAAAAAAGATACAAAGATGATACATTTACACATAACTTTATCAATAGTCAAGCTTTTAGTTGTTATTGTTTGTTTTTGTTGTTGTTGTTTTTAGTACCAGGAATCAAACTCAGGACCCTGAGCTTGCCAGGCAGGCATGGTGTCACTGAGCTCTATCCGTGACCCTCAATGGCCATGTTAAAATATAAGTGACCTAAGCACTTCAACTCCAGAGAATTAATTATAAGACCAGATGAAAAAGCAACACCCAGCTATATGTTGCCTATACACTTTAGACATAAACAAATTCTGGTTACAAAGAAATTATAAAACAAGACCTTTCATGCTAACATCTGTTTAAAAGCAATCTGACAGGCTAGCAATAATACCAGACAAAGACTTAAAATTAAATTTTATTAAAAACAAGGGGAATAATTTTATAGCAATAAGAAAAACCTATAAACCCATAGCAGCCCTACATATTTATGTACCTAGAAGTAGCATAGATTCTAGTGTTACAGAAGAAATGTTTTCCACGCATTCTGTGAAACTGGAAATCAGATACTCGATACCAAAACCAGAAGGTACTGCAGGGAAAAGCTACAATCTACAGTATTCTTTTTGTGAACATAAACGCAATTAATTCTTAACAAAATTTAGCAAATGAGTCTAACAATGCATAACAAAGAATAAAAGAAAACATGAGGCTATGTGGCTCACCACAGAAATGGCAGGATTGGTTCCTAGTCAGAAATATGTAGAAGCATGTAATACACACAAACATACACATACACTCTCAACAGAAATAGTAATAGTACTCTTATAATCTCTCTGTTTTTTTTTTTTCATTTTCAGTACAACATTGAAAAAAATCACAGGAGATAGTCAACATGTTATTATAAAATAAACTTTGGGTTACGGATTTTGCCCAATTGTGATGTTCTGTAAGTGTTCTAAGTTTGTTTAAGGTTAGCTAGATTATACTATGCTGTTTGGTAAGTTGGTGTGTTGAATGTATTTTCAACTTACATTTTCAATGTATACTGAGTTTTTCAGGAAATAGCACAAGTACAACTCAAGTAGGGGAGCACCTGCATACAACAAAATTCTAAAACCTTTCCTGACAAGTATTCTCAGCACAGTACTAACATAAGGGGCCTTCCTCAGCCTAATAAAGGATATCTACAAAAACCCTGAAGCTAACATACCTGATGATGAAATACAGATCTGTACCAGGATGATTCCGGTGACAAGTGTTACATGGTACTTCACTGGGATCCCATCAAGAGCAATGAGACATGAGCAAGAAGTTAAGGACATTGTTTCTTTTAATAAAAGGCAAATCAAGGATGTTAGAAATGACACAGTCGATCTATCTTTATTCACAAATCACTAGATAACCAACATAGGAATTCTGACAGAATCTAAAAAAAGATACTTGATGTTGTAGACAAGTATACGAATTTACAAGCAGCAGAGTAGAAAATAAATATAAAAATCAATTATAGTTCTGTATAATAGCAATAAACAATGAAAACTTAAATAAATAAAATAACAGTAAAGCATCATGAAAATATAAAATATTAACTGGACAAAAATATGAAACTGAACACTGAAAACTATAAAATATTTGAGATAAATTTAAGAAACCCTAAATAAGAAGTTTCACATTGGTAGTTTAAAATACTTTATATTGATAAGATGTTAATTCTCGCAGAAAATGCTCAATAAATCAATGAAATTCTAGTGATAATCCCATTAGGATTTTGTTTTTGTAAGTACTATAAGGAAAGCTCAGTAGCAAATGTGGGATTGAACACGGTAGACTGTTACATTTGGTTGGTTTGCTATTGTAATGCTGGAGTTTAAATCCAGGGCCTTGTACATGCTAAGCCCATACTTTACCAAAGAGGAAATGTTAATACATGAATGTCATTTTCTTTGTGGGTTGTAGTTATAAACTGGAGAACATATATATGTCTCATTTACAGGCAGGTGGTATGGAAATTATACCAATAATTATGGCAACAATATTGATGAAAATAGTGTTCTAATATAAAATCAGTATTTGGAGGGGCTGGGGATTGAGCTTAGTGGCATAAGAGCCTACCTTGCAAGTGCTAGGTCATGAGTTTAATCCCTAGCACCAAAATTAATTAATTAATTAATTAATTAGTTAAATTTTAAAAATCAGCATTTGGGGAAAATGGGGGGGAGTGTAAAAATACTTAGGAAGTCCGAAAATACAACCTCACAAAATATCTCTATCAAGAAGGAAGGGAAAAGTCATCCAGTGTTTATACTTAATGTTTAATTTTGGAATAAAATGTTTTTCCATTCTCTGTCTAATCTTAATAGAATGTTAGGTAAACTAAAATCAGCATAGACAATGTCTTCTACCATTTACTTCTATGATATTTTCATAGCAACAGCTAATTGTCTTGGTATCAACCATTTGCAAATCACGCTGTCTATTAGAAAGTGCAAAGAAAACATGCAAAGAGAGCTTAAAGGAATTTCTGTTTGGCTTGTTTTCATGGTGCTGGGCATCAAACTCAAGGTTATATATATGCTAACCCCATGCGCTACCACTGAGCCACATGCCAGGTCCAGAAATTTTTAAAGGACAGTTAGCCAGTCTTCTCTTTACGTGAATGTCTCCTCCTTTTCCAAACTATTGTTTGGTGTTTTTCTGTCTCTTTGCTTTTTGTTTCTTTATCTTCCTTCAAGGAACCTATGTGTCCCTCTGACTCTACACACTCACTACTTGTGTCATCACCATTGTTCCTTGATCAATTGTTTATTTGAATTGGCCACTGTTAAGATGTGAACACTCAAATCACTTCAACACTTAGTTAAATACCCAATTAATCAATAAGATAGCAAAGTGTTGAAGTTCAACAAGAATATTTTCATGGTGGATTTGATCAAAATGACTACATAACTCTATTGTCATTCTCTGAATTCTTACTAGAAAAGTAAGTGTATTATACACACAAAATGGAATATGAAAGGAGAGAATTACTAAAATGAGAGAAATCACCAGAAGTGTGTAAGACACTCCAAGCCACACAGACCTTAATATTAAAATAAAACTAAGGACTCTAGAACTCTACAGAGGCAAAAAGTAACAGCAAATAAAGGAAACGAAACTAAAGGCAGACAATAAGCAGTGATGTCTATCTCAGGGCAACCTCCATCCAATTTCTTGGACATGTTTTGGGACCCATATCTTTTTTATAACAAGAGAGGCCTCTGAGGCCCTCCAGCTGTCCACCCAGGGTAAGCCATGGACAAGTGTGTCTTTCTTAGTCTCATACAGGCAGTCCACAGTCTGAATGTGGTTGTCAAGTGAGGATTTCAGACGTTCTCAAAGAAGGGAACCGTTGTCAACCAGGTAGATTCAGGTCAGTGAAATGACTGTTTCCTTCCCTCATCGGAGAAAATTTTTTCCCCTTTTCTGCTCTTCTCTTCCCTTCCCTGCTCTCCCATTTCCTGCCCTGCCCTTCCCTGTCCTGCCTGCCCTCCCATTCCCTCTCCTCCCCTCCCCATTCCCTTTTCAAGTTTTTATCATTAAATTAATCTACTGGAAAATTAATGTGTGTTCCATATTTCATTATAAAAATGACCTTTTTTAGTTGTTCATGGCTACAACTATAAGAAGTTGAAATTAATACTGCTGCTAAATGTGGCCAGGGCTGGAAACCTGCCAGCACTTCCATACAAAGGGACAAGCAGCCTTTCTCAGAGAAGTGTATGGCAGCTGCTCAATTATTTTCAATGAATGAATTCGAAAGTGACCTCACAAAAGCTGAAAAACTCAGTATTCCATGTGAATCTTCATTGTCCTCAATATTTACTTTTGCACCCTGAGAGAATCACCTGTCCTGTGTTCACTATGCTTCCTCAGAGATGAACAGTCAGTGAAGGCTGTGTGACTCACAAAGGAAAACCACATCATCCTCTGAACACTGTTACCTGGGGTCTTTCTTCAGCCTCTCTTGATAACCTCTTCTTCCGTGGCCAGTATGACACTAATTACTCAGAAATACCCTTTTGGCTTAGAATTCCTTCTGAGACTTGGCCTTGTATATAGCTATGGATACCAATTTTGGATGACTTTGGGCTCTCAACTTCCACATATCCCAAACGTAAATTTTCCCTTTTGATCTTGACCTTCTACATAGGTTCTATTTTTGATGCATTGCAGCACCATCAACCCAGTTACTCCTACAGAAGCTAAGAGCACATCCTACCCACTTCCTTTCCCTTTCCTTCTATTGTCCTGAAAATCCAAACAGCACTTTCAGCCTGCAGGTTCTCTCTTCTTAACATTATTCTGGAAGAGGTAAAACTCATTCCGTTCACTTTTGTTTCTTTCATTTTGCCTCTAGATATGCTTACTTGAGGTATTCCATTTATTTATTTGCCTGTGTCACCCTGTAGAGTATGATTACTTCAGATGAGGGGGTAAAATGGATTTGGCATGATCTACAGGGCCAGTGTAAGGCTTAAAGTGTGAGTTACATGTCTGCATATCTGAGCACAGGGCCCAAAAGTGAAGAAAACAGCAGTTTGGTTTTATTTAATTTTGAGGGTTCTATAAAGTGTGTGTGTACGTGTGTGTGTCTGTACACATGCATGTGTGCTCACTCACATACTTGCAGAAGTACATGCTACTGCACATGAACAGAGGATCATTAAACGTGTGCTGTAATTTAGCACTATCCCTTTCTTTGTGCTTGCTATGTTTTTGATACCTGAATTGATAGCGTGATTTGGCCCACACCCTGTATTAAGCATCCCTGATTGTTTTGGCAGTTTTCCTGATGAAGCACCAGCTGTGCAGTTACCAGAGTAGGGGCTGTCAGCTTGGATTCATGGAGAAATTAGAGATCCTATGAAATTTACACCTTGAAAGTGACAAAAATAGCTATTTTATTTCTTAAAGGAAGATTCTTCATGTGCATATGTACATTTACAAACAGGGGCAGGGAACAACTACTTAAAAGTAAGAGCACCAACAGTAGTTTGATAAACCAAGAACATCTCCAATTTGAAAGTGATCTGGAGGGAGACTATAAGTCTAGCCATTCTATTGTCACCTCTGCCATTTTCTCTTGACACACACATATTTTCACCAGCCTTCCATAACACAGACACTGCTCTCCACTCCATAGTCAGCAAGTCAATTCTGGACCACAGGGTTTGAGCTGGATGAAACCTGGGTACAGAACCACTGTGTGCCTCACTCCCCAGTGTGATTTCCCCTGTGCCGCCCACTCACCTACATTGGGGCTCATCTCTTCCCTGCTGAATCTCCTGTGAATTCTAATTACAGGAAAGGGATTAACAACTAGCAGGAAGAAGATATTTTATTTTTATACATGCTGCCACTAGATTGCTACTCATATTGAGCTGAAAAAGTTGTGTTTACAAATGTATCATTATACAGCAGATCTTAAATTGCTTGCTATTAGCTGCTCCTATTGACTACAGTGGGAGCGGTGGTGCTGCCTGGCAAAGGTCAAGTCTTTTCATTTGTGTTGTTTTTTTATGTGATGAATAACAAATAATGAATTACAAAATTTAATGGGCTGTTGAGATTTCTTTTTAGTTGCCAATTTTACACATTTTTGCTGGTATCAGACTAATCAGTTCATATTTATTTCACATTTTAATCCCAAAAGGAGATATGATTGGGGAATTTGCTCCTCAAAAGATTAACTACAAGTGAATTATATTATATTAAAAATCTTCACATCCTATTTCATGCCTTTAGGCAAATGCTGGACAACATGTGAGCTCTGATAGTGGGAACAGAGGTGATGTGTGAAATCTAGAGGTGTCAATTAAGACTCTTCCATTTCCACACACATCAGAGGCACTGTTTGGACTGAGCTTGAAATCCAAAGTGCTATATTTTCTTCACTTAGCAGTTCACTGGTTGGAGAAGGGTGTTAAGCCATCAGCCAGGAGAAAAGAAATGGCAATTTTGACATATGCCATTGACTATTCACCTCCCAGGGAAGTGTTTTGACACCAAGACTCATTTAAGTCAAAACATCTTTGGCAAATAATCTCCTCTTACCAGAAAAGTACATATGAGCTGTACTTGTGCCTTTGCAAAGCTAAACCAGGACACTGAGCTGTTTATCTACCTCTCAGCTGGGCTGCGATTGAGACAGAGACAATTTGGCTGCAGGATGCGCTAACAGGTCAACAAGGTATGGGCTTCTTGACAAAACAAAACACGTGATTCTCAAAAAGATGGCTGATGAGATCTCTAGAAAGGGAAATATCAGAGTAAATAAAAGAGCCTCTCAGGATTGTCACAGGAAAGGCAAAAGGGTTATTATATGCTGAGCATTCAATTGATGCTTTCTCCTCCTCCTTATTTTATGCTTTCTCTTCTTATTGTTCATAAAACTGTGATCTGTGTGGGATAGAACTGTTTGAGCACAACAAAAACTGTATCTGCTAACTGTTCTGCAACAACCTACCCAACTCAGCAAGGATACACTTGAAGAAGAAAGTTTGATTTTACTTACCTGCCAATTTACTATCCAATTATAAGTATGCACTTTCCTTAACACTTCTTAATACTCCTTTAGATATAGAATCACATTTACATTTAGCATAAGAAGAAAGTGGTAAAGAAGCCACAAACATTACCAAAGACTATAGGACTAAAATAAAATGAAACCGGCTTCCAAGAGCACACTTGCTCAACTGCAGTGTGTGTCACAGACGCTGCCGGTAGGAAATGAAAAATAAAGCAGGATAAACAGGAAGCAACAGTTAAAATAGTAGAATAAAAGTAAGTAAATAGCTCATTCCAACAAAAAAGATGAAGTACTCCAGTTGAGATTAAAGGATTATGGGATTAAACCTTACAATTCTAAAATTCTATGCTTTTTAAAAAAATAGGAAACACAAGGAAACAGAAAATGAAGTAAAAGAATGAATCATTATGTAACAGTGAGTATCTTATGCAAACTTCCTCATGGAACAGGACCCTATAAAAAAGGGCAATTTTATAAAGACAAAAGTACTACCGGGTATAGTGAGCGTGCCTGCAGTCCCAGCCTTCTACAGGGTGAGGCCAAAGAATAGCAACTGGAGCCCAGCCTTGGCAACACAAAAGCTCATTGAAATTCTGTCTGAAAATTTAAAAGTAACGAAGTGCTGGGGTTGTAGCTAAACTCAAAGGCCTGGGTTCAATCGTCTTCCTCTGCAAATTAATCAATGTTAATTCTCCTTGAAAAGTAAATAATTCTGAACTTGAATGTACTTATTAAGATATAGTAAACATACATGTAGCTATATGCCTTAGAGCACTTTCTTTTCCTCTTTTTTACAATAGCAATCACACATTCAGGGTTTTATTACTCTTATAGTTCTTATTACTTTTTACACTAGAGACACAATGTGATATTTATATATAGGATTCTTATTTATTTCACTAATGAGGATAGTCTCAATTTGTCTCCATTTACTTACGAAGGCCTCAAGATCATCCTTTTTATAGCTGAGTAATATTACATTGTATAAAAATTCCACATATTTTTCATCCACTCTGCAGTTGATGGGCATGTTGGTTGTTTCCAAGATTTAGCTATTACAAATTGTGCTGCTATGAACATGGGTGCACATATATCACTATGATATGAACATGTTAGTTCTTCTGGGAAAATATCTAGGAGGGGAATAGCTGGATTGAATGGAGCTTCCAAACCTAGTCTTCTGAGAATTCTCCATATGGATTTCCATAGTTGTTGCACCAGTCTACATTCCTGCCAAGAGTGGAGCAGTGTTCCTTTTTGCCCCGCAGCCTCGCCAACATTTGTTATCAGTTGATTGCTCAATGGCAGCCATTCTTTCCAGAGTGAGGTGAAATATCAATGCTGTTTTAATTTGCATTTCTCGAAAGACCAGTGATGGTGAACATTTCTTCATGTATTTATTTACCGTTTGTATATCTTTCTCTGAGAACTGTGTGTTCATCTCAGATGCCCATTTTTGGAGAGGGTCTTTGAATTTGGAGGGCTTGATGTTTTTCAATTCATTATATGTTCTGGAAATAAGTCCTTTGTCTGAGGCTGTTGGCTAAAATTATTTCCCACTCTGTGAAATGTCAGGTGGCTGAGTGTCTTTGTAGTTGTGCTTGCGTCTTCTAATCTGTTCCATTGATCCTCAGGTCTATTTCTTTGCCAGTACCAGGCTGATTTTATCACTGTGGCTTTATAGTATTGTTTCAAGTCAGGAACTGAAATGCCTTCTGCCTTGACTTTGTTGCCCAGAAATGCTTTTGATATTCTAGGTTTCTTCTGTTTCCAAATGAATTTTGAGAGTATTTTCTTTAGATCTGTGAGGGATGTCAATGGTGTTTTGATTGGGATTGCATTAAATCTCTATAACGGTTTTGGGAGTATGGCCATTTTCACAATGTCGGTTCTTCCTAGCCAAGAGCAAGGAATATCCTTCCATTTTCTAATATCCTCTTCAATCTCCTTTTTCAGCATAGTATAATCTATAGCATATAGGTCTTTTACATTTTTTAAGTTAGGTTGATAGCATATAGGTCTTTTACATTTTTTAAGTTAGGTTGATACCTAAGTATTTCATTTTTTTAGATGTTATTGTAAAGGGCAATTTTTCCATAATTTCTCTCTCAGTGAGTTTTTTGTTTGGGTACAGGAATGCTATTGATTTTCAAGCACTGACTTTGTATCCAGCTACACTGCTAAACTTGTTTATTACCTCTAGTAATCCTTTAACGGAGTTTTTTGAGTCTTCTATATAGAGTATCTCATGTCATCTGCAAATAGTGATACTTTCCCATTTTTATTCCTTTTATTTCTCTCTCTTGTCTGATTGCCCTGGCTAGTGTTTCCAGAACTATATTGAAAAGGAGTGGAGATAGTGGACATCCTTGTCTTGTTCCTGATTTTAAAGTGAAAGCTTTCAGTTTTTGTTCATTTAGTATAATGTTAACTGTTGTTTTGTCATAGATGGCCTTTATAAGGTTGAGTTAGACACCCTGTATTCTGATTTTCTGAAGAGTTTTATCATGAACATGTGTTGGACTTTATCAAAAGCTTTTTCTGCATCTATTGAGATAACTATGTGGTTTTTGTTTTTTGCTCTGTTGATGTGGTGTATTATATTTACTGATTTGTGTAAATTAAACCATCCCTGCATTCCTAGACTGAACCCCACTTTGTCATGATGTATAATCTTTTTGATGATTTTCTGTGTTCTATTTGCCAGTATTTTATTGAGAATCTTTGCATCAGTGTTCAATAGTGACAATGGCCTAAAGTTCTCCTTTTGGGTTGGCTCTTTCTCTGGTTTTGGCATGAGAGTAATACTTGCTTCTAGGAATGATGTAGGGAGGATTGCTTCCTTTTCAAATTCATTGAAGAGTTTAAGGAGTATTGGCATCAAATGAAGATTCTAAATTTCTTGTAGAATTCAGCTGTGAATCCAAAAGGACCTGGGTTTTTGTTTGTTGGTAAGTTTTTAATTACAATTTCAATAGCTGATATTGGGTTGTTCAAAATTGCTATATCTTCTTGGTTGAGCTTTGGTAGTTCATATGTTTCTAGAAATCTGTCCATTTCCTCTGTGTTTTCCACTCCATGTGAGTAGAGATTTTCAAAGTAGGTATTCATGATCTTTTGAATTTCCATGGAATCTGTAGTAACTTCTCCCTTTTCAGTTCTTATTGCTTGAAGCTGGGTTTTTTTCTTGCTTTTTCTTGATAAGATTAGCTAGGGGTTTGTCAACTTTGTTTATTCTCTCAAAAAAAACAGCTTTTTGATTCTTTGTATTGCTTTTTTAGTTTCAATTGCTTTGATTTCTGCTCTAATCTGTACAATTTCCTATCTTCTATGAGCTTTGGGTTTAGCTTGCTCTTCTTTTTCTAGGAGCTTGAGATGGATCATTAGGTTGTTTATTTGTGCTCATTCTGTTTTCTTGATATGACAATTTTTTGCTATATAGTTCCCTCTTAATACCATTTTCATTGCAACCCACAGATTACAATATGTTGTTTCTGTAATTTCATTGAATTGCTGGTATTGTTTTATTTCTTCTTTAATTTCATCTGGCTGTTCAAAATGTTGTTATTTAATTTATGTAGGTTTTACAATTTCTTTTCCCACTAATTTCCAATTTCTGTGCACTATGGTCAGATATTATGCATGGGATGATTTCAATACCTTTGCATTTACTTACAAATGTTTTATGGGATAGTAAATGGTCTATTTTGGAGAGTGTCCCATGTGCAGCCAAGAAATATGTGTATTTTGATGTGTTTGGGTGGAACACTCTGTAAACATCTACTAAGTCCAATTGCTCACAGGTATGATTCAGTTCTGTTATTTCTTTGGTGACTTTTTGTCTAGTTGATCTATCTCTTTGTGACAATGGGCTGTTAAGAACCCCTGTTATAATTGTGTTCTTGTGTATTTGGTTTTTCATATCCATTAGCATCTGTCTTACATAGTTGGGTGCTCCTGTATTTGGCGCATACATATTTATAATTGTCAGTTCTTCCTCTTGAATTTTTCCACTAACAAGTATGTAGTGACCTTCTCTATCTCTTTTAGTCATTTTAGGTTTGAAGTTGACATTGTCTGCAAACACAATAGCTACCCCTGCTTTTTCTGGGTTCCTGTTGCATAGAATACTGTTTTCCATCCTTTGACTTTTATTCTGTGAGTTTCTTTTTTAAATTAAATGTGTTTCTTGTATATGGCATATTGAGGGATCATGTTTCTTGATCCATTCTGTCAGCCTATTTCTTTTTATAGGTGAATTGAGGCCATTTACATTTATGGATATCACTGATATGTACTGTCTCAACTTTGCCATTTTATGTTCCAGTTGTTCATTATGTTCATTTAGGCAGTTTTGCACACTTTCTATAGAATTTTTTGTTTCTTGGATGTCTCTTTGAGTTTGTTCCATTCTGCATGTTTTCTATATTGTTCATTCAAGGTTTCAATCAGTTTCCCATGCTCCTGAACTTTTTTCTCTATTTCTTCATTAGCTGCATTCAACAAGTCCGTTACTAAGGTTGTTATTTCTATCTTTACATGAGAAAGTACTTCTAATTTGATTTCCTCTATAGCCTCATGGAGTTTTTTGTATTGTTTTGTTTTGTTTTTTTTTATTTCACTTGCTATCTTTTCAGAGATTCCTGGTGTGTTACTTTTGGGGTCCTCTATTTCAATGTCTCCTGTACTTGCTTCTGGTGGACTAGATGTTTGAGACTGTATTTTGCTTTTTTGTTTCACCATTTTCACTCTGCCTGATGTTTTCTGTGTGTTGGAGGGGGTCACCCACACTCTTTCAGGCTTACAAGGTCTTACAGTTAGTTGGAGAGGGTTTTACTACTGGCCCTATTTACCAACTGTACACCTCTATTTTAGGGGCATACTCACCACACTGACACAGTTAATCCACTGTAGTCAAAAGTTTGCCTCCTGGGAGCAAAGTTCCAATTTTTTCCTGTGCACTGGGATTCTGCCAGAGCACATGGTCACGGCCCAAGGCTGGATTCCTGGTCCTGCTCGCTGCTTGGCTTTGCTGAGCGTGGGCTGGTTAACCACCCCCTCCATCCCTGTGTGCTCCTTGGGGTGGCCTGTGACACAGCTGTGGTCTTACTGCCTGTGAGCAAACTCAAAGTTCCTTTCCACGTGCTGGGATTCTGCCAGAGTGCACAATTGGGGTCCGAGGCTGGATTCTGTGTCCTGCTTGCTGCTTTGTGTACAAGAATTCTGTTTTCTCCATTACCTAAGACTTAGTAGTTTTCTTCTCTTAGATAATATCCATTTTAAAAGATGTGAAGTGGTACATCATTGTGATTTCAATTTTAGTGATTTTAAGCATTAATAATAGCATCTATGTTGCTATTACAGAGTATCTCAAATTGGGTAATTTATGAGCAACATAAATTGATTTCTCATAGATTTTGGAGACTGACATATTCAAAATCATGATGTCCTTATGTGCTACTTGCTTCAGGATCTTTTCTTTGTAGTTGATTTTTAACAATTACTTTATAATATGTTGTGTTAATTTTCATTAGCATGACCAAAACATCTGACAAGTACAATTTAAAGGAGAAAAGGTTTGTGTTTAGTCAAGACTTCAGAGATTTCAGTCTACCATTGGCTAGCTCCAAGACAAAAACCTGATAGAAGGTTAGGCAGAAGAAAGGAGCTCACTTTATAGGATCCAGGAAAAATAAAGTCACAGAAGAACCAAAGAGGCAGGGACCAGGGGAAAGACAAGGTCCAAAAGAACACACTGATCCCTTTGCCCACCCAGGCACACCCAGAAGTGTGTTTTGCTAATCTCTTGAGCATATCTCAAATCAATTAACAATCAAGATTAGCTATCAAATATATATTATTGTATTTTTGTTTGGCTTGAATTTGATTGGAGACCTTTGATCTTTCTGTACTTGGAGACTGAAATTTTACTCCAAATCTGGGAATTTTCTGCTATTATTTCTTTAAATAAGCTTTTTGTCCATTTATTTGTTCTTCACCTTTATTCAATCTTCCAGCATAAGCATTTGTATTTTTGATGTTTCTCCATAACTCCCTTTTCATTCCGTTTGATTCATTTCTTTTTTTTTGTCTTCCAGTAGTATGTTTTCAAAAAACTTATTTTCAAGTACAGAGAGTAGTTCTCCTTGATCAAGTTAGACTTTGATGTTTTCTATTTCATTTTTCATTCCATTCTTGTATTTTTCATCTCTAGACCTTGTTTGTTGTATGTATTGCAGACCAGTTTGGATGTTTGAACCACAGTTACTACTCTTATGCCTAGAAACCTGGTTTCTAGGGATGGTTCCTTGTATTGCAAGGAACTGGTTCCTTGTATTGCAGTGATCTTTATGGAGCCTGTGTCTGATGGTGCGGCCTAGAATCTGAGTGTGCAGATATTGGCTTACTGACTAGATATGAGAACCCCAATCTGGGATCTAGTTTAAAGTGCTAACCTGTGACCTGATACAGAGAAAGCCTTGGAGCCTGTGTGTATGAAGGCCTGTTTAGTTTGGGGTTTATTGAACAGTCGGGGCCTAGGTTTTTTGGAGCTTAAGGCTTAAGTGTTCAGCTTGGAGTACTGGGCAGCAGGTAATAGCCTGTCAATACGTCTGCCTGCATCCTTGATCTGTGGGTACTATATGTTGTGTGGGGCCAAGATCACTGCAATACAAGGATTTGCATAAACAAAATTAAGGAACTTCCATTCTCTTGTTGAAAATTGAGGCAAGGACATAAAAAGCAAAACAGGAGTAAAGGATGACTATTTGCAAAAAAGGATTACTTTGAAAGAGCTGCAGCCCAAAAAAAAGGTCCTTTCCTATAATCACACAATGATGGCCCTTGGGAAAGAGACTTCCTTATTTAGTATACATT